>PVJS01035572.1:0-20929 GCA_004027185.1 Glis glis | reverse complement strand
AAAAAAAAAAAAAAAAAAAAAAAAAAAAAGATAGATAGATAGATAGATAGAAAAATGGAAAGACATTATTTCCTATTTTACAAAATAAAAATTGAGTCAGAAGAGGAAAAAGATTCATCTTTATGCATTTAACTTAAAAGCTTGAGTACACCCCTCCTTCTGCAAGAGACAAGGATTCCAGCAATGCAGGAGAAGCAGCCAATGGTCTGAAGAATGAATGACCAGGCCAACCTTCTCCACAGTGCGTGCCTTGCTGAGGACTGACGCAAACTCTGGCAAGTCATGTTTTGTGGTTTCCAAGGATCTCGGATATGTAAATTAAATGATTAAAAGCATTTCTCTGAATCCGCAAGAGGAAAACTGAAGAATCAGAACAAAGATCGAACTACTTTTCATGTGGCTAGATGTTCACCATGACACCACAACTCAAAGCCCAAAGGCAAGCTTTCTTACACATCCAAAACACAGAGTTCCAAACATGCCACTGCGCACATTGCAACAAACGAACAAAATAACATCTTAAGCCTCGTTGGTGATCTCGTTTTATACTTTGAAATAAAATAAAACATATTTGGTTAACCCTCTCAAATTTGGAGGCCTAGTAAGGTTTAAAGTTTTTAGGATGTAGCCAGGCATGGTGGCGCATGCTTGTAATCCCAGTACTTGGGAGGCTGAGACAGGAGGATTGCAGGTTTGCAGCCAACCTCAGCTACTTAGTGAGGCCCTCCGCAACTTAGTGAGACCCTGCTTCAAACTAAAGAATAAAAAATAGGGCTGGGGGTATAGCTTGGAGGTAGAATGCCCTTGGGTTCAATCCCTAGTACCTCAAAAAAAAAATTAGGATGTAGAATCTGCTGAAAATTTAATGAAAACTGTGAACCCACTTCCTAGAAAATGTGTGCACACATATGCGCACACATACACACAATTCATGTTTAGACTATGTCTTCCGCAATAGAATAAAGCTTGAAAATATTAAGCTTCCTTTGCCTTGTCATGGAAGCAACTGTACACTTTCAAATATATAAAATAAACCCCAATGCTTTTTTGGCACTTGTAAAGCCCAGCCCCAAAAGGTTTGGGAAATCATTCTGGAATTACAAGTTGGTTCCCTCTATTTCATGAATGCCTAAGAACTCCTTTGTCCTCTGAAACCACCAGTTCAGATCCCTGTCTAGCTGTTTTAGGTTCTAGAGGAAGGGGCCAGGCTGACCAGGGAGCACTGATTTTTTTTTAAATAAAGGTAAATAGTTTCATAACTAGTAGAAAGCATGAGGAACATTGCCTGCCCTTCCCTGGAGTGAAGTTCTAACTGTCCACCTAACTGTCCAGCTTTAGGCCTCATGTCCTACCCTAGCAAACAACCTGGCAGAGCACCTACTTATCTAGATGGATGGTAACACACTTTTCCTACAACTTTACAGAGCACAAGGAAATTTCCTCTGATCCTCCTCTCTCTCATCCAAAGGGTCAGAGCTGCCCAAACCTTTATGTGGCTCTCCTATGCTGCCCAACTTGTTAGCTGACCTCCAGCCTTCTTATGTAGCCCTGTGGCTCACCAGCAGGTGACCAATGATGAGCTACTTCATCAGCCTTTCACACCTTCCCTGACTGCAGAACTCTGTTTCTGGTTACCCAATAAGAAGGTCTTGCTAATCATTCATTCATCCAGCAACACTGTTAACCACTTACTTTGTGTCTGGCAGTGTAGCAGCTACTAGAGGTAAAATATGAAACAAGGCATAGAATCTGTCCTGATAGAGCATAAACTCTTGAGAATAAATAAAAAGGCAATTCAAGGCAAGGTCAAAAGCATCTAGCTCTGCCTATGAGTAACTTGCTGAGTAAAGACACACTGCTTAACCTAACCAAGAAGCTCTCTCATACTCGGGCCCCATTACCTACCTCTCCAGGTTCATTCTGTACCCTGAGTATCCCTCCTTGATTTCTCCATTTCAAGCATGAATGAGACCTACAGTCGTGCCTTTATCCCCAACCACAGGAACTTTGCACATAGGCCTGAAATCTTTTTCACGCTTCTCTCTAGAGAGCTTCTACACCTCTTTCAGAGCTCAATATAGGGTTGCTTCCTTAAGGACTTTCTGGCTTCCTTTTCATAATTTTACTAGAGTAAAATTTATTTGCGTAATTAATTGTCGGTCTGTTGCACTAAGCTGTAAGACCCAGGAATTGAATCTGCTTTTGCTAATATCATATTCCCTGTATTTAAGTTTCCTGGCACAAAGTAGACAACCAATAAATATCTATTAATCAAGGTGATGAAATAATGGAAGATAGCTGGTGTCAAGTTGAAATCTGAAGGACAAGAGGACTTAGAACAGCAACAAGAGGGGATGGGCCTTCCTGCATCTTTACACCGACCCCTTTCTGTGCTGACTTTCTCGCTTTGAGAAGAATTTAAAGAAGTAACTTTACTCAACCAAACTTATAGGATCCATCTGGAGAAAAACTTGAACGTTTACTGTCACGGGGCCTGAGACATGATGACCAACAGCTGCCAAGTGTGGGGGAAGAGATGAATCTTTGCTGAGGGTTGCAGCATTTCCCCACCGTGCCAGTAGCCAGTCAGAACCTATCAAATCATTCTGATCATGCTCCCTTTGCATTTTGTAAAGTAAAACACGATCGCTGCCTCCTAAGGTTTTAATCTCTAGTCTCTTTGGGACCGTAATTTTGTTCACAGACTGCATCAGTGATGAATTCTGTGTGGCATGTCCTGGAATGGTGCTTAATGAACAAAGAAAGTATGTTATTGAAGGCTTGGGAAGAAAACTACACAATGAATTCCATCCCTCAAGCAGGTCTCTTTCAATTATAGGAAAGTGGACACTCTCCCTATGAAGAAGCATCCTTCCTTCCCTACGCTGTCCTACCAATAATGTTTGACCTACAGTCACCTCTCTACAACCAAATTTTCTCCCCAAGGTCAATAGAAGGACTAACTAACTGTCAAAATTATGTGAAAGGATAAATTGCTTGTTAGGCCACTACATTTTGGGGTGGTTTATTATGCAGCAATAGATGACTGATACAAATTGTTTTTCCCTTTGTGTTTTGAATCTTCTTTTACTGGTAAGAATCTCCTGAACAATGAGAATGGCGATGGTAAACAATCGGCAAGACCTGTCAAACTTTGAAACCTTTGCACTCTTACACCCAGAAACGTAGAATCTGTTTTACAAAAATGTTTGCCTGCATTTATAAAGATAGGAACATAAACATTTATTCTTCATTGTTTGTAATATTAAAAAGAAATTTCTACATTATACATATTAATATTTCACACTTTGTACTTAAATATAATGTTAGAAGTATTACCTTTAACGTCAAGAGAGAAAAGATGCCTGCTATCACCATTTAAACTTGTTTTGAAGATTCTAACCAACATAATAACATATAAAATAAATAATATTTATGAACATTGAAAGGTTGGGGAAATACTGTCATTGTTTGCAAATCATACAATTCTATACTTAGAAAATCCACTGTGATCATCTGAAAAACTGTTAGGAATAATGAGCTCATTAAAATGGGTATATTTAAGATACACTTCTAGCATCAATAGCTTTCCCATACAATAACAACCAATTAGAAAATATTTTAAAGTTCCTTTTGACTATAACAGCAAAAAAATATCTGGAAAGATTCTCCCAAATGAAACATAGTGGTCACTTCTAAAAAGAGAGGACTTAACATGAGAAGGATGAAGAGAGAATTCGACTTTTACATTAGGTATTTCTACATTGCTTGATTTCTGTAATAATCACGTACTCATGTATTTTATATTTCAAAAAGGGAAAATAAATAAAACTTGAGAATAATTTCAGAAAATCAAAGATCTTCTTACTCTTGAAAAGAGATAATATTTTAAAAGAACTTAAGTGATCATTTAGAATTTCTAGTTAAATCCCTGGTTCAGAGCTTAATGCCCTTCTACAGAACCTCTGCTAAGTGATTACCCAGCCTCCAGAAGCAGAGAGTATCTGCTGCTATCCACAATAGTTGAGTGACGTTGCATCTTCACAAAGCTGAATATTAGATCTGTCTTTATATTGAGTTGAATAATTTTTATTCTATCCTTCTTCTTAGCAGAATAAGTGTAATTCATCTTAAATATATGAACACATCATATCAATGAAGACAGCCAGTATGTCCACTAAATGTCTGTGTGGCCTCAAGCCAAATAGCCCGTTACTTTGACTTAACTTTGCATGACATGTGTGAGTCCCTTTACCCTGCTGGTTGCCTTGCTCAGTGTCCCTCTTCAAGTGTGACACTTCGGATGGAGTACAATAAGCTAGAAGTGGTCATGCAGAAACGACTATCACCTTACAAATGGAACTCCAGCTTGCAATTACTTTTTATGCAGCCAGATCACAACTGTTGGCTTTTATCAAAGGGCTAACTAATCATTCTTTTAAAAAGAGAAAAAATAACATATGCTGCTATGTTATCTCATTCTTATGTAGTTATCTCATTCTTATGTAGTTAACTAGGTATCCCTAAGCCTAAAACTTTAAATGTTGTATTCAATATACAAGTATGGATAATCCCATTCTTAAAACTTTCTGAAATCCACTTTTAATTTCATCCTCCAATACTCCATCCATTCTCCCTCCACATCATCTGCAAATAGCATGTCATCATGAGGACATTGTCAAAAAAGTTCTTTTGAAATGTAAATACCCCTTCCCCTTTTTTCATATTCCTGATGCTCCTACAAGTTCATATAAACAATTTTTCAATTAATTATGTCAACATCCTTTCATCATTTTTAAAGTCAGGCTCTCTCTCTTCCCATTTCTCTCATTCTTCATATATAAATATATAAAAATATATACGCATATACATACAAATATAATAAATATTGCAATGGTTTGTATTTAGAATGTCCCCCTAGCCTTCATGGAAAAAAGATAACAATGATGGAAGCGAGGCTTGGTTGATAAGGAGGGATCTCTGGGGGTGTGGGGTTGGGGATTATATAAGGCCTCTACTTGCTCTCTGCTTTCAGCCTCCACAATATGAGATCCGAACCCCTGTGCTCTCCCTCTCTCCGGTTCCCGAGCCATGCCCTGAGCTCCACAGACCCACCTGACATGAACTGAACCCTAAAATCTCCAAAAACTGTGAGCAAATAAATCTTCTTCTGAGTTGTGTGGTCAGTCGTTTTGGATTACATCAGTGAGAACATTGACCAAGACATGTATATTCTATTTTTCTCCTCTTTAAAATATTTTTCACTACTGCCTGGCTTTTATTATTGAGCATATTTCCCTCCTCAGCTACCATCCTAATTTAATCATTTAATGCATTCATTAACAATAAATTGAACTTTTACTATATGCTCAGCAATATATAGTAAGCAAGAAGACCTCAAAGACTAAAAGATACATTCTCCAAAATTTTCTAATGGGAAAATAGAGACACAACTAAAACACAATGAACACTGCTCAATAAAGAGGGATATGTGAAGTCTCATAGACGTGGAGGTGTACAAGGACAACTATGTTGATGGCCCACTACATATTAGCTTAGGTAAGGTAGGTGAAGAGGACTACAGAGTGGGGCTGTGCAAGGAAGTGGCAGACACTGAAAAGGTGAGAGGCTCATTTGCAGTAATGTACTGGAGCTGACTCACACCTACCCAGGAAAGAGCTATGACTTTGGGTTGGTAGATGAAATTGACTATGGTGGGAGTATTTACATGACAGAAATCAATCTCACTTTTATTTTTATCAGAAAGTTGTTTTTTAAACCTTTACTAGCACACCATAAAAACAGTTGTTGGAAAAGCTACTATAACTTTTTTAAAAATTGTTGGAGTCTATATATATATTTGTTTGTTGGGGGGGTGTTTGTTTGTTTGTTTGTTTGTTTTTGCAGTTCCAGGGGTAAAGCTGAGGACCTCACACATGCTAGATAAGCACCCTGCCACTGAGCAATGTCCCAGCCCTTGTTGGAATCAAATTTCTAGACATAATGAACTGGAAGGTTAGAAAAAAGTAGTCAGGGGATGGGATGCTGATGCTGAGATTTTAGCAAATGGTCCAAGGGAAGTTTCTGCTCTTCCCTCTACATGTCCATCCACAATAATCCTCTGTTCCATTTCTGTGGACATGTGTATTCATTATATTTTGTATCACTGTGACCAAAATAACTAATGAGAGCAACTTAGAAGAGGAAAAGTATTTTTTGACTCACGGTTTCAGAGGTTCAGTCCATAGTCAGTTAACTCCAAGGCAGAAACATCATGGCAGCAGGGTGTGGCAGAGGAAATGCTGATCAACTCATGACAGCTAGAGAGAGGAGGGGTGGACCGGTACAGATATAGTCCTCACGGACACATCCCTAGTGACTCACCTTCTCCAGCCCTGCTCCACCTCCAAACCTAGCTGCATTGCCTAACATACAAGATTTGGGGGGACATTCCAAATCCAAACCATAGTGGCTTGGTTTGCTCCTTTCCACCTGCTCCAAGTTCTTCATATACTCATTTCCTTCTAGGAGTATTTCTTCCAATCTTCCCAGGAAATCAACTCAAGTCTGAGCAAATAATTCTTACCATTTTTTATACATTGAAATTATGTTCTGCATTCTGGCAGAATATCTATAGCCACTTCTGCAAAGAAGTCTGAGAAAACTCATTTTTAAAAAGGATTTTCTTCAGAACCTCTTATATGACAGCTAATAGCTTAATTGGTCTGAACAGTACAAAGGCAGATGAGAGAAAAGGTGCACACAGTGGCCTCTGAATGATCATACCTTGACCACTAAGATCAATCCAGAGAATGTGTACAGTCAAAAATTGGCATCTCACTTCTGATGATCATCTAAGTGAACTCATTACCTTTGGAGCATGTCATTGATTTAAAATACTGTACTGTGACAAAATATACTGTGCATATAAGAATACAAATGTCAAATACCATGCCTTGCATTAGCTTTCATCCTGGTATCTGATATTACACTAATTTTCAGATGCTTACTTGTGCCCCTGGGCATTCAGAAATATTTTCTTTCTGTTTATAAATATGTCAAGTATTCCCTTCTGTTGCTTTGATCATGTACAGCTGTTAAGTTAGGACTAGTTTCAGAAAATGGCACTACAGGGTGAAAAGGACTGCATTCAGACTTTATCAACCATCTGGAGTGGTGAGCTGCTTTGATGTGCTAATATCTCTCTGATTTGATTTCTACAAAGTAGGAAAGTGCTTGCTGAAAGTACATTGGCATCTATGTAATTGATAGATGCTTATACCTACAGAAACTTTTATGCTTCTGGAAAAGCTTAGTCTTTGTTGGAGCCATATTTATGGAATTATCAAGCGAATCACCTTTAGCCTGTTCAACAAAGATTTGCAAGAGTTGTTTTGGAGACTAATCTTGGGTCACAGCAGCTATTGGTAGGATCTTCACACTGCACCTCATTCTTTATTTCATAGCAGCGAGGAAACTTCTTTGGAAAGGTTTGGGCATAAAATCTAGAGCCCTCCACAACAAGGATGATACTACCTATTGACCCAAGAAATTCTGATTCCACTTAACAGGAATGAAATCTATTGAGTGGTACTTGTAAGCAATGATTCTCTTCCCCCATTCTTGAGGGCACCCCACCAGAAGAGTAAAAAAAAATTATGATACATCATGAATAATTTATTTTCTTTTCCATAGTAATTCAAATGTGTTCACAGCAATTATTCTATTGAGTATTGCCATTAATTCCATCCATGTAGATGCTGTCATTATTTTCTTTTTTTTGGAACTGGGTATTGAACCCAGGGCCATTCTACCTCTGAGCTACACACCCAGCCCTTTTTATTTTTTATTTTGAAACAGGGTCTCACTAAATTGCTGAGGCTGATGTTGAACCTGCAATCCTCCTGTTTCAGCCTCCCAGGTACTGAAATTACAGGTATGCACTAGACCCAGCTGCTACCATTAATTTAAAGTGAAAATGCAACTATAAGATAACATATCAAGAAAAATAAAGATAGCAAGTAATATGCTTTAATTTACCCCTGGTCCTGATTTTTCACAATATAATCTAACTTACAAGATATTTCCATTTATTTTGAGCACTATGCATTAATAGTATCGATTTTTCCAAACATAACAAACTTAATTTCTTTGAATAATGTATCACTTAGAATGTTTTCAACTTTATATAATGTAAATCCCAATTCAATTCACTTAATAAAAAGGAAAATCAACTCTCTCACATGAGAAGTCCTAGGCTGGACAGCTCCAGATGGTTCATAAAAACCCCAGGTTCTTTTCATCTCTCTGTACTGCATCCTTTACATGTCTCTATCTCCACTCATGATCACATGGTGGCTGCTGTTCTTCCAGGCACCATGTCCACACAGAGCAATAACTAGCAGACTAAGGACTATCCCTTCCTTATGTTTCTTTATGAGTGAGGAAATCTTTCCAGGATCATCCATCTTTCATGTCTCATTGGCTAGAACAGGTTGCATACTCTACCCTAATTCAGTCACTGGCAAGGGGAATGGGACTACCAAAATAAGCCTAGATCACCACATTTTTACCCTTGGATCATGAACAGGAAGCTGTCCTGAAACACAAAATCAGAATCTCCCAGGAAGCAAAAAGCTTGCACTAAATCAGTGAGGCTCTTCATTGGTGAAGCTGTCCAAGATTCTATACCCTGCTGCATTCTATTTTCAGTCTATTCAGATTGCATGATTCTTTTTTCTTTTCTTTCTTTTTGCTTTTCTTTTCTTTTTTTTTTTTGTACCTCCAGTACAAAAACCTGCAATCCTCCTATCTCAGCCTCCCAAGAATTGGGATTACAAGCTGTGCCACCATACCCAGCTAGATTGAATGATTTTATATATTTCCCTAATGGCCATTTACCAATAACTCTCAGATTTACATCTCTATCCCATAATTATAGTCCTAGCTTTAGACTCAAAATTCAAATTTTTAACTATTGCAGACTCCACAAACTCAACATATAGATGGAACTAGTCATCTTTCCTCTGATATGTGGCATGCCCACTATCTTTATCACAAATAATAAATTGACTCTGCAACCAGGCTGCCAAGCTAGATAACTCACTATCATTATCTCTCTTCCTCTCCTTATAGTCATTTGATTTCCAAATCAAACAACATTGGCTCAAAAATATGCCAAGTGAAAGAAGCAGACATATAAGATTACATACAAAATGGTCCTATTTATATGAAATTTTAGAAATGGCAAAATTAACAGTGACAGAAAAGAGACCAGTATTTGCCTAGGACCAGGAGTAGGGGACAAGTTGTATGCAAAAGAATACAAGAAAACTTTAGAGGAGGAAGAGAAATGTTTTACATCTATGATAGTAGTTATATCACTTTAAACATTTTCCCAAACTCATCAAATTGTACATTTAAAATGAGTGACCTTATCTTAAGTGAAAATTAGACCATAATAAAGTTACTTAAAATACTCCTGCATCCAAAGTTTAAAGAATCACTTTTAAAACAATAATGAAATAAAAGTCTCACCTATACAACTGGCAAAGCTTAAAAGTTATACTGTTCAATGTTGGTAAAAATTTATTAAAATGTATATTCTCCTGCACGATTGAAGTGGGAGTGGCAATCAATAGAACACTCTCAAAAAGCAATTTGAAAATATTCAAAGTACATGCAGTATTCATGTATCAACAGACTTGGTATTTTTCTTTACCCATTAGTCTTGTTCTTTTAGTTGTGGGATAGTTCTTTTTCTATACTTTTATTGGTGCTTTATAGTCTAACATCATAATTTAGTTTACACTGATAGTGACATACCTGTATACAACACTTAGTGAGTTCTCCCCCATCCTTCCCCCATCCTTCCCCCCCCTTCCCCCCTTCCCCCCCTTCCCCATACATGTTATTGAGATTGGCATTGATATTCTGACATATGCATATAATGTCAGTGGAAGTGTTTCCTTCATTAATTCCTCCTCCCCTTGGAAACTAGACCAACTCCCTGACTCCACTGGAGTTTCTCCTCCATCATCTTAAGTCCCTCTGGACTTAATTATTATTCCCTACCTTCCACATATAAGAGAAAACATATGACCCTTCACTTTCTGTGACTGGCTAATCTCACTTAACATGTTCTCCAGATCCATCCACTTTCCTGAAAATGACATAATTTTGTTATTACTTATTGCTGAGTAGAATTCCATTGTGTGTATATCCCATAATTTTGTAATACATTTATCTGTTGATGGACACCTTGGTTGGTTCCATAATTTGTCTACTATGCATTGTGCTGCTATAAACATGGATATCCATACATTATTACAATATTCTGATTTCAGTCCCTTTGGAAAGATACCCAGGAGTAGTATAGCTGGATCATATGGTGGGCCCATTCCCTATTTTCTAAGGAATAGCAACACTGATCTCCACAGCCACTGTCCTAATTTGCAATCCCACCAATAGTGTAGATGAGTTCCTATTTCCCTACATCCTTGCCAGCATTTATTGTTGTTTGAATTCTTGATGTTTGCCATTCTGATTGGGATTAGATGGAATCTCAGTGAGGTTTGATTTGGGTCTCTCTGATTGCTAATGATGTTGAATATTTTTCATGTATTTATTGGTCATTTGTATTTCTTCTTTTGTGAAGTGTCTGTTTAGTTCAATTGCCCATTTATTGATTGGGTTATTTGATTTTTAGTGTTAAGTCTTTTAAGTACTTTGTATATTCTAGATTTTAGTCCTCTATCATAGGAACAGCTGGCAAAGATCTTCTCCCATTCTGTAGGCTCTGTCTTTTGACTCTTGATGGTATCCTTTGATGAGCAGAAACTTTTTAGTTTAATGCCATCCCATTTGCTAGTTATTGTTAAAATTTCCTGAGCTTTGGGGGTCTTGTTGAAGAAGTTTGTGTCTATGTTCATCAAAGATATTGGCCTGTAATTTTCTTTTCTTGAGGGATCTTTATTCAGTTTTGAGATTATGGTGATACTTCCCTCATACAAGGAGTTTGGAAGGAAGCCATCCCTTTCTATTTCGTGGAGTAACTTGTGAAGTATTGGGTTTAGTTCTTCTGTAAAGGTTTTGTAGAATTCAGCTGGTAATCCATCTGGACCTGGGCTTTTCTTTTATGGAAGACTTTTTATTGCTGTTTCTATCTCTTTGCTTGCTATTGGTCAGTTTAGGTTTTCTATATCCTCTTGGTTCAAATTAGATAGGTTGTGTCTAGAAATCTGTCGATTTCTTCTGTTTTCCAGTTTATTAGAGTAGAAATTTTTAAAATAGTTTCTGATGATCCTCTGGATTTCCCCACTGTTTGGGGTGATGTCTCCTTTTTCATTTCTGATTTTAATAATTTGGGTTGATTCTCTCTTTCTTTTGGTTAGGTTGGCTAAGGGTTTATCAATCCTGTTAATTTTTTCAAAGAACCAGCTTTTTGTTTTGTTGATATTTTGTATTGTTTTGTAGTTGTTGCTATTGTTTTCTATTTCTTTGATTTCTGCTCTGATTTTAATTATCTCCTGCCTTATACTGGCTTTGGAATTAGTCTACTCCTGTTTTTCTAGGTCCTTGAGGTGTGTCATTATGTTGTTTATTTGGTGACTTTCTGTTTTTCTTATGGGGGCACTCAGTGCTATAAGGTTTCCTCTTAAAACTGCCTTCAAAGTGTCCCATAGATTTTGGTATGTTGTGTCTCTATTTTCACTTAATTATAGGATTTTTTTATTTCTCCCCTTATTTCTTCTGTGATCCAGTCCTCATTCAAAAGTATATTATTCAGTCTTTTTTGTATTTATGTAATTTCTTTTGATCTTCCTGTTGTTAATTTCTACTTTCATTCCATTATGATTAGAAAAGATGCAAGGAATTATATTACATTTTTTTTAATTTTCTGGTACTTGTTTTGTGGCCCAGAATGTGGTCTATTTTGGAAAAGGTTCCATGGACAGATGAAAGAATGTGTATTCAGCTGTTGTCAGTTGAAATATTCTTTATATGTCTATCAGGTCCATTTGGTTTATAGTTTTCTTTAGGTCTGAAGAGTCTTTACTCATCTTTTGCATGGAAGATCGATCTAGTAGTGTGAGCGGTGTGTTGAAGTCTCCCAGTATTATTTTATTGGGTCTATTTGAGACCTAATGTCCCAAAGAGTTTGTTTTATGAAAGTGGGTGCACCCACATTTTGGGGCATAAATGTTTACTATCATTACATCTTCTTGTTGGATTGTTCCTTTTATTAGTAAGAAGTAACCTGCTTTGTCGCTTCTGATAAGTTTTAGCTTAAAGTCAGCTTTGTCAGATATGAGCATTGCTACCCCTGCTTGTTTTCAGTCTCCATTTGCATGTTATATCTTTTTCCATCTTTGCACCTTTAGCCTATGGATATCTTTGCCTGTAAATTGAGTTCTTGCAAGCAGCATGTAGTTGGATTATGTTCTTTAATCCACATTGCCAGTCTATGCCTTTTAATTGGAGAGTTTAGACCTTTGATAGTCAATGTTATTATTGAGAGATAACTTGTTTCCTGTCATTTTGAGTTATATTTTCTCTCTGATATAGTCTTATCTCTCCTTTGCTTAGTTGCCCATCTGGTGGAATTCCCCCCTTCTCTGGACCTGGTATTTATTTCTTTTTTTCTGTTTTTTATTTCTTTAAGTATTTTCTCTAGTACCAGTTTAGTAGTTATGAATTTTCTTAGTGTCTGCTTGTCTTGGATGGTTTTTATTTCTCCATCAATTTTAAACGATATCTTTGCTGGTTGTAGAAATTTTGGTTGGAAGTTGTTTTCTTTCTGGGTTTGGAGTACATCATACCAGTCCCTCCTGGCTTTCATGACTTGGGTTGAGAAGTCTGGAATGATTCTTACTGTTTCACCCCTGAATGTCACCCATTCTTTTGTTCTTGCTGTGTTGAAGATTCTTTCCTTGGCCTCTATGTTAGTCATTTTGATCATTACATGGTGTGGAGAAGCTCTTTGATTTTGTGTGGTTGTTGTTCTGAATGTCTCCTGGACGTGGATGTCCAACTCTTTCTATTTTTGGAATATTCCTTGATAGTATTTCTCTGAAGATGTTTCTAATTCCCTTGGTTTGTGCTTCTAGACCTTCTTCAATGCCTATTATGCATAAGTTAAGTCATTTCATATTATCACATATTTCGCCAATGTTCTGGTCATGTATTGTCTTCTCTATATTGTTGACTATGTGGTCAGTTTTGAATAAGCTGTCTTCCAAGAGTGAAACTCTATTCTCCATATGGTCTAGTCTGCCAGAGGTGGTTTCTATTGAGCTCTTTAATTCATTTATTGTCTCCTCCATTTCACTCAAAGCCTTCTTTTGATTCTAACTTAGGGCCTCAATTTCTCTATTCATATGTTCTTTCATTTCCTATACACTCTCTAATTTCATTTCTGAGGTCTTTGATCATATTGAAAATCAAAATTCTGAGTTTTCTTTCTGGCATTTTCTGCAGCTCAGTATTAGTGATCTACCTTCTTGTTGGAGTTTTGGGATTTTATTGTTTCCTTGTTGGTCTTCATTCTCATGTTTTCAGAATTCTCTTCATTCTCATGTTTTCAGAATTCTCAAGTTTGTATTTTTGTTGTCTTAGCGCCCTCTTCCTCTTTGTGTGAGAGTCTTATGTCTATTTGTTGTCCCTTTATAATAAGGACTATGCTGGGGATATATATTTGCCTCCATAAATCTGTCTTATGTAATCAGACTTTTGAGTTTGTCCCCAAGAACCTCTTTAACAAGATATAGGTCTTATTGCAGGCAAACAGGATTCTCTGATTGGCTGCAGGCCACCTTGTTGTCCAGGTCCAAACTCATTAAGGCCAGAGACTATGATGTCCCTTTCAGAGCCTGCAGCCTGCTAATTGGGATTTAATGCCCCACAGACAGCACCACTGCTCTGCTTGTTGTGCACCTATGAGACCCTGGAAAGCACTGACCTCTGGCCTCTGTGGCCACTGGGCATAAGCTCAGCAAGGCCAGAGATTGCTATGTTCCAAGCTTGTAGCCCAACTGACTGAGATTTGATGGCCTGGGTATTCTACTGCTGATTTGCTGGCTGCTATCACATGGACTGCTATCAGTCACTGGCATGCATGTTTACCAGGCCCAAACTCTGCTGGGAAAGAGAGAGTGTTGCGTTCCCAGCATATAGCTGCGATCACATGAACCCCTGATGGCCCCTGGCCTCCCTGCTTCCAAGGCCCAAGCTCTGACAGGGAGAGATTGTACTTTTCTGAGCCTGGGGCTTGGGTGGCTCAGT
Source organism: Glis glis (assembly GCA_004027185.1). Taxonomy (NCBI): domain Eukaryota; kingdom Metazoa; phylum Chordata; class Mammalia; order Rodentia; family Gliridae; genus Glis; species Glis glis. The sequence continues at coordinate 6,646 of PVJS01035572.1, read as the reverse complement.
TATTTAGCCCCAGGGACACTGTTGCCACTCTGGGCAGCTGTGATCCATGAGACCTAGGTGGCTTCCAGCCTTGGTACTTGTGTGTCTTGGGCCGAGGCCTGTCTTAGGCCTCGAGATTATCATCTTGGACCAGCTCAGTTTGAATACATGGTATTTGGCTGGGTGGGATTCTTCCACAAGCGGACATTCTAAGGGACCTGGTGTAATCTTCAAGGTGCAGTCTTTGATGTCGTCTCCACCTAGTAATGGTTAATCCCTCCTTCCCCTAAGTTTGTCACATGCCTGCCTCACTGACCTTCTTTACCGTAACCCATGATAATTGTTGATTTCTGTGTTTGATTAACCTTTATGATGTTTTGTCTAAAGTGTCTATAAAAGCAAGGTGCTGGCTATAGAAGGCCGGGAGAATTTGTGATCTCTATCTCCTCCCTGATCCCCCAATTATTAAATGTAATTATTTTGCAAATTACTATATCAGACTTTGTGTTGTTTCGTGCGAGAAGACTATTGATCGGAAGCTGCCTGGTGCAGTGACCTTCCGTGGCAGGAACCACGGAGTAGTTATTCAGAAGGTGCAGGGAGCAGTGACCTTCTGTGGCAGGAACCACGGAGAAGTTATTCAGGTGCTGCCTAAAGCGGCACCCTCTGTGGTGATACTACGGAGCAAGTATCATCCTCTGGAGTTACCCCAATACTTGTGGTGTCCAAACACCACCAGGCAAGAGTTTACAGCCTTCTGAGCCTGCAGCATGGTTGGCTGAGTTATTTTACCCCACAGACACCACTGCTGGTGGTCCTGTGGTGATTGCTACAGACCCTGCAGGAGCTAGGTGAACTGCTGACCCTAGTGTCTTCCAGAGTGTCCCTAGAGACTGCAAATTCATGTTTCTGCCATGTCCAACTGTAGCCCCCACCCCCACCTCTGCAGGGGTGATTTTCAAACTCACAGACCCTAAGATCTGTTCATTGCCATGCAAGTCACTGTAGCTGCACAGGATCCCACTGGGATGGTTTATAAACTCATGGTCTTGATGAGTGCCTTTTGGGTCCCTGCAGGAAGAGATGAGTTCTGCTGCAGCCACTGGAGTTCACTGGGAAGTTTAGCTTGCCATTCTGTAGACTCACAGTGGTCTTGATGAGGCAGGATATAGCCACTGGGGTCCCTGAAGGAAGGTCCTGTAATTTATCCATCTGAATTTAGCTGCAACGGCAGGAGTTCACTGAGTTATTTGGCTGGGCGGTCTGGGGAGTCACCGTCTTGAGGTATTCAAGCATGGAGAGAAGAATGCGATTGTTTTTGTTGTTGGTTTTCTGCAGTCAATGACTCAACAGATTCTGCTGCTTCTTTGCTGGAGTTGGTCTCTGAGAGCCGCCAGTCCCAGCAACCACCAGCCCCTGTGTGGGCTCACCAAGATGGCACCTCCTCCTCTCTCTGCTCACCACATGAGATGAGTGGAGCTCTTTTTAGTCCTCTGCTCTCTGTGCTGTGTCTAATTCTACCACGTTTCCAATGTCTTTCTTCTGTTGAGTTCTAACTGCTTTTCTTCTCTTGCCGAGAAGCAGTCTTCCCGCTGCTTGAGTTCCGAGTCTCAGAGCAACCAGAATGCACTGTCTTCCTCTATTCCACCATCTTTAGTTCTGGGGATAGTTCTATGGAAACAATCTGAAGTACATTAAAAAGGTTTGTGTTTTCAATATTTCAATGACATTCATCTATTATATTAGACTTCAGAAACAACCAAAATGTAGCAACAGAAGAAAACAGTTAGGTAAGTCATTAGAACTTCATGTTTTTAATATCATTTCCTTACACACTTCCCAAATCTCCCAGTTAGTCTCCCATCTCCATGGCCCCATATCCCTGGATCCATGTCCCTGTGATAGCATTGCTTACCTTGCATTGACTTATTCTGATTAGTACTTGTTCCCAAAAGACGTGACCTCCCAGCAGCAGGAGTGCATCATATTTGTCCTCAGAGCCCCACTGCCTAGCATGGTGCCTGGTACATAGCAGGTGTACCACTCAAATAAACAAATAACTTTCTCTGGAATGTGTTGGCCTGAACTCCATTAGAAATCCTTCCAAGTGAACCACAGAGCATGTGACTTTTTTCATATGGGCAGTAGTAGCCACTGTGTCATGTTGCCAATGGATTTTAGAGGCTTTGTGTTGATTAGCTCAGACAGAGAAAATTTAGCATGGTCTTCAGAGTTTTGTTTTATTTGTGGGAGTAGATGGTTAATCATTCTAATATGGTTATCTGGTGGCTCTGAGCAAAATTTGCCTGCAAATGGGATTTACAGTGTCTGTATTACAACTTCAGTCAATGCCTAAAGTAGGTTTACCATTGTCATTTGCAGAGTCTAGCAGAATTTTAATTCCAGCCCAGCCATGCTGTCCCACAGGCATCCAACTTCCCCTGCTTCCAGCTGTTGTTTCGCAGATGGATGTTTTGCTCTGAATGTTAAAAGGAGGAGTGGTCCCAGAACTCTAGGAGTTCCACATAAATGACTTACCTAGTGACCATAACTCAGGACTTAAATGATCTCAGGTCTCACTAGACACAGAATAATTTAGGTTGATTACAAGTTTGTGTATTCTGCTCCTCAGTTCTAAAGATGCTTTGTTTTTAGGTCTGGGGCTATGTCTATTCCTCTGTATGAAAACCCAAGTATCTACTATAATATTGTGCACTTTGAAAGAATTCAGTAAGTGCTTGTAATTGTTATTGTGGGCAACATCTAAGGTAGTTATGGGTCACATTCATGCATAGCACTTTACAGTTTAATAAGCACTTTCACCTGTACAAAGCAAAAGAAAAAACATATTCTTCAATGTCTCAGGCAAAGTCTAGTAGATAACAATGCAATGCTATGTATATTCTCATTACTCTTTATTAAGATTTATAGATCTTTGTATGAGAAAAAACAAAGTGAAAAATAAAAATCATAAATCCCCAGAGTTCCAAAAAGGAAAATATAATTTCTTTCTCACCTATATAGAAGATATAATAGAGTAGATTACTAAGAATTTTGAAAATTATATCTTCATGTCTCCTCAACACAAAATGGACTAAGATAGAATGGTTCTGAAGTTCCTCTTGTCTATTGGAAGGATATATAAAACACCTGTTGTACCTCATGGTACCCCAGGATAACTACCCTCTCAGTGTACTGGAATGGACTGGACTCAGTTGCCATATTTTGTGGACTTTCTGTTTTTAATTATGATTCAGTGAAAATTCCATAGAATTATGGGGTTTGGGGAGGGAAACATGGCTCCATGACTGGTTCTTTTCAGACTCTTTCAAAATCTGTATCGCTTTAGTAATCACTGCACCCGGATAGAGTGATCCAGGTATCACAGATACCCCAGGCTTAGGCTTCTATGCAACTGAGGCCTTTGCATAACAATGTGAAGCTTTGTAGGCCTCTTTCAAATGGAACTTAACTCCTCCAACCTGAAGCAATAAAGTTTATTGAGACAGGATAGAAGAAATAAAAGAAATAGGTAGAAAATATAACTTTAATATTAAAGCCTGGTGCTAAAGTCCCTCATAACTCTACTTTCCAAACCAGTTCTCTCTCCTAGGCCTGTTTCTCCCAAATTCCTAGGAAAAGTTAACAAAAACTATAATTGCCCTGTGCACTGTTAACAAGACAGATAGAGATCTTGAGAAACCTATAATTTAGGGGACTTTCTAGTATCTATTGATCAGATGATGAAGACCATGATCAGCCTAAGGATCAGGTAGTTGACCAGACTACCAGAAACCAGTTTGTGATCAGCAGACTGAGGTCATCCTCACATACCTTGCCATGCCCTCCTTCACAAGTTTCCTTTAAAAGAAGAGCTTTGACCCCCGCCCCCTGCCATGTGCCTCTCACCCTGGAGATGGCCCACATTCTCCCTTGAATGTGTATTTGTTGCTTCCCTAAATAAATCTCTGTCTTTGTCTCTGACTAACATGTGCTGAAATTCTTTTCCATCAAGTAAGCCAAGGACCCTGCTCATCCAGAGTTGTGTTCCCCTCTCTCCTACATTGGGAACTTCTCTGGACCCTTCACAGAATCAGCCCTTTTTTCATGACAATATGATGTCAAGGAGTAGCCCCATTTCCCTCAGCTACCTGACTAAGAGTTGTGCAAATTACTGTTGTATGTGTGATTGTGCTAAATTAACTCTTTAGCATACTACTGTATCTAATTTTTCTATAACGTGTGCTTGTATATTTTTAGAGTACCCACCTGTTGTCTTCATAAAGTGTGATTGTATTTGAAATGCATATATATCTCCAGGTATTAGTCTTGCTCAAAAAGCAGAATAATTGCAAATGTTATCTCTGGCAACAGCATCTGGAATGTTTTAAGTCCAAATGGCATTGTATTAAGAATGCACTTGGAATTGTTTATCTGGAAAAGTATTACATGAAAACCACAGCTCTTCTCAGAGTAACTCATCATAAGTCAGCCATTTTGTTACAAGAACACTTGAAATAAGAATGCTTGAGGCCAGGCGTGGTGGCACACACCTGTAATCCCAGTACTTGGGAGGCTGAGACAGGAGGATCGCAGGTTCAAGGACAGTCTCAGCAACTGGAGAGACTCTCATCAACCTTGAGACCCTGTTAGAAAAAAAATAGGGCTGGGGTTAGAATGCCTCTGGGTTCAATCCTCAGTACCAAAAGAAAAATGCTTGAGAAAATATTCTAGAGAGTAAATACTCCTCGAAGCAACTTAGAGGCAACACCAGCACCTCAAATAAAAGAAAAACATCCCAACAGCAGAGCATGTGGAGCATCCATAACATACCCCACAGACATCCTTGTTAGCCTAAGTGACCCTAATTTTCCTAAGGAAAAATTCCAACATTAACACACCTTAAATTGACCTTTCTTTCATTTCAGCTAAACTTTTTAGAGGAATTTAGAAAAACCAGCCACAGTCTTCAAGATCACTAAGCTGTGATAAGGATTTTTTAGGTTCCTAGAGAAAACTTGGCATAGTATAATATTGAACTGAGCACCCGCAGAAGCACTTATGTCTGCCAGGAATCTATCCACTATCTTTCCTTCTTGAAGTGACCCTGAATTGAGCATGCTCAGAAATATACATCCTAAACTGAGCACATCCTAAATTGAGCATGTTCAGGACCACAGGCCTGCCCCTATAATGAATATGTATAAGCTCAAAGAATAAAATCCCCATGCTTCCTTTGCCAGGGAGATCGCTGCTTTGCAGATAACTCTGGAGCTTACTTGCTGTGGGTAATAATCAAGTCTTCCTCTGCTCTTTTATCTTCTGGCTGTGCTCGCTGGGTTTGCACTCACCAAGAAGCAAACCCTTTGCATCTGGTTATATCTGGGTGACATGAGTCTTTGTGCTCTCAGTATTTGAATGTAAAGGTGGTGCCATCCAGCCCCCACACTGTATCATTCTTGGCTGAAGCACTACACCTTTCAATAAAACCCTGACTTACAAGAAGCATGGTGGTGGAAGCCCTTACACATCACAAAGCCCTGTTCTAGTGAAAACTACTCAGAATTTCCAATTTTTTAGTGTCAATGCACAAGAAAAAATAAGATCTTTTCCAGAGGTAAATGCATAACACTGTGAACCTTGCAGATCTTCAGTAGAAACTAATCTCAAACATCCCGCAGTATTAATCCATTTTTAATGAAGCTCAAAGCAATGATGCTGGTACAGTTGTATGAGCTCCACATGTGCACACTAATCCTAAATACACTTTTGGCTTTGTTTGGGAAGCAATTTCCACTTTCAAACTTTGGGAAATACATTAGGACCCAAGGAGATATTTGCATTTAAATTACAGTACATGCTTTTCATATCAATTATAATGGGGGTTAAAAAAAAGGCAATTCTGATGAGATGACCAAAACAAAATTGACACAATATTATTTATAACGTTTGCTTTCAAGCCCCTCAGAACCAAAGGAAAAAGGCCTGCCAAAGCAGAAAGTTTACTTTGACCACTCTTAAGGAAAAAAATTATTTGGTGATACCTGTTAGCCCAGAAAGGCTGACTCTATTCAGGACCGCGGTGAGGCTGGGGACCACTGCAGCAGGATCTTGCCATGGCAGGGAGAGTTTGAGCTCAACTCTAAGTACAGTATGGGTGGGTGGGAATTTATAGCCAAAGAGTAGTATAAGGGGCAGGAAAAGACCAGCAGAAAACCTCAGGGGTGAGGAGGATCCTAGCAAAACAGACCTGAGAGGATTCTTGCTGAAGACAGGCCAAGGTGATCAGTCATCATCTCAGGGACGGTGGAGGATAAAGGACGAGTAACCCAAGCAGGATGGCTGAATAACCCAATCTGCCTTACTGTGCCAGAACAAATCTAACAGGGGTTAGGGGGAGGGTGATTTAGAAGGGCTTTTGCTAAAACTGGATTTTGCAAAAAAGTACACTATAGCTAGGCCTAGACGAAAGTGCAAAATCCTGACCAAAGTTTGGCCAAGCAGAGAATCATCACCACAGAGAGACAATGCACTGTGAAAACAAGATGCTCTTCCAATCCATTTCCAGAACTGTTATCAGAAGATCCCCACAGAGCCGGGCGTGGTGGCGCACGCTTGTAATCCCAGTACTTTGGGAGGCAGAGACCGGAGGATCCGGGTTCGCGGC
>PVJS01035571.1:0-20930 GCA_004027185.1 Glis glis | reverse complement strand
AGGCTGGCCGCGAACCCGGATCCTCCGGTCTCCGCCTCCCAAAGTACTGGGATTACAAGCGTGCACCACCACGCCCGGCTATTTATTTATTAATTTGCGGTACTGGGGATTGAACCCAGGGGCATTCTACCTCCGAGCTCCACCCCCAGCCCTATTTTTTATTCTTTATTTGGAAACAGGGTCTCACTGAGTTGCGGAGGGCCTCACTAAGTAGCTGAGGCTGGCCGCGAACCTGCGATCCTCCTGTGTCAGCCTCCCAAGTACTGGGATGACAAGTGTGCACCACCACGCCTAGCTCCTGGGAATAGTTTTTATCATCATTAAAAACCAGAGCATAAGACATAGCCCTATATTTTATTCTTCATTTTGAAACAGGGTCTCACTAAGTTGCTGAGGTCCTCACTAAGTAGCTAAGGCTGGCCTTGAACCTGTGATCCTCCTGCCTCAGCCTCCCAAGTACTGGGGTTACAGACGTGCGCCCCCATGCCTGATGTCTGTTTTTGTTTGGGTTTTAGTACTGGTGACTGAACCCAGGGGCCTTCTACCTCTGAGCTACACCCCCAGCTCTGTTTTATTTTTATTTTTAAACGGGGTCTTGCCAAGTTGCCTAGGCTGGCCTCAAACCTGCGATCCTCCTGTCTCAGCCTCCCCAGTACTAGGATGACAGGCGTGCGCCACCACGCCCAGCAAGCCCTGGGTTTTTATGGCAGAGGGGAGGTACAGAAGACCCCATTGGGCGAAAGAAGGGTCCCAGGGCCAGCTGAGCCCTGGCTACAGACCTCTTTCCATTTATCATCTGTTTCCATTTCATTGCAATGGCCTGAGGTAGACCTCTCTACTAACCTCATTTTCTTTCTTTTTTTTTTTTTTTTTGTGGTACCGGGGATTGAACCCAGGGGCATTCTATCTCCAAGCTCCACCCCCAGCCCTATTTTTTATTCTTTATTTTGAAACAGGGTCTCACTAAGTTGCGGAGGGTCTTGCTAAGTTGCCGAGGCTGGCCTCGAACCCGCGATCCTCCAGTCTCAGCCTCCCAAGTCCTGGGATGATAAGCGTGCACCACCACGCCTGGCTTCTAACCTTATTTTCTAGGTTAGGAAACTGGGGTGCGGAGAACACCCCAGGGTCCTGTGGGGAGGGGGGGTCTGAGCGCCTGCCCGGCCCTCCCCACCCCCACCATGCCTCCCAGTCAGGACAAGACAAGGGAAATTACGAAGAAGGCAAAAGAAAAGTCGTCCTGGCCCCCGTGCCTGCCGAAAGTATTTAAATTCTTTTTCATAATTATCGCAAATAGTAATTATTGCGGCAGCAGATGCTCTTATCACAGACAAGAAACCACCTGCCTGCCCATTTTTTGTCAAAAGTGGAAACGCTGACATTATTTGTGCGATTCGCCTCAATAGCTGTTTTCAGTGTAAATACCACCCTAACCACAAGAAAAATAGCCTGGGAGACGCTAGAGGTATTTGAGGGTTTGGGAAGAATTATTCCAAGAGGGCTGCGGGCATCTCAAAAGGATACCCCGAGAAAGAAACATGAAGAATCGCTTCCGCTCCAAGCCAACAGGAAAGTGTGGGGGCTCAGAGGGGTTCCCAAGGGCCCCCCAAGCCTCCTCCTCTCTCTGCCTCCAGCCTCCACCCTCCTCATGACCCCCCAGGGCTGCACACTCACCGGAAACACCTCATTCATCCCCAAGACCATCAAAACCAAGGGGCTGCCGGGCGTGGTGGTGCACACTTGTCATCCCAGGACTGGGAGGCTGAGACAGGAGGATCGCAGGGTCGAGGCCAGCCTCAGCTACTTAGTGAGGCCCTCCACAACTTAGGCCCTGTTTCAAAATAAAGAATAAAAAATAGGACTGGGGGTGGAGCTCAGAGGTAGAAATTCCCTGGGTTCAATCCCCAGTACCGCAAAAATAAATAAAAATAAAACCAAGGGGCTCCTTTGTGTGCATCATGGAAATGAGGGGCCCCACCTGCCATGGGAAGTTTAAAGATTTAAGTCTTGGAAAGCAACATTCTGAGATTTGCAAGTCCCTCGCCAGGCTCGGGAGGCTGAGACAGGAGAATCGCAGGTTCGAGGCCAGCCTCAGCAACATAGCAAGACTCTCAGCAACATAGCAAGACCCTGTTTCAAAATTAAAAAATAAAGCCGGGCATGGTGGAGCACGCTTGTCATCCCAGTACTTGGGAGGCTGAGACAGGGGGATCACAGGTTGGAGGCCAGCCTCAGCTACTTAGCAAGACTCTCAGCAACCTAGTGAGACCCTGTTTCGAAACAAAAAGTGAAGTCAGGCATGGTGGCGCACACTTGTCATCCCAGTACTTGGGAGGCTGAGACCAGAGGATCCGGGTTCGCGGCCAGCCTCAGCTACTTAGTGAGGCCCTCCGCAACTTAGTGAGACCCTGTTTCAAAATAAAGAATAAAAAATAGGGCTGGGGGTGGAGCTCGGAGGTAGAATGCCCCTGGGTTCAATCCCTGGTACTGCAAAAAAATAAAATTAAATAAAATTAAATAATAATAAATAAAAAATAATAAAATAAAATAAAAATAGGGCTGGGGGTGTAGTTCAGAATTAGAATGCCCCTGGGTCCAAGCCCCAGTACCACAAAAAAATATAATTTTTTTATTTTTAATTTTATGCATTTTTTTATTTTATGGTAGTCTACTCAGGGGCATTCTACCTCCAAGCTCCACCCCCAGCCCTATTTTTTATTCTTTATTTTGAAACAGGGTCTCACTAAGTTTCTGAGGGCCTCACTAAGTAGCTGAGGCTGGCCGCGAACCCACATCCTCCTGTCTCAGCCTCCCAAGTACCAGGATGACAGGCATGCGCCACCACGCCTGGCTGCCATCGTTAATTATTAGACCCGGTTTCAAAATAAAGGATAAAAAATAGGGCCGGGGGCGTAGCGCGGAGGTAGAACGCCCCTGGGTTCAATCCCTGGTACCGCAAAAAATAAATAAATAAATAAATAAATAAATAAATAAATAAAATAATTATTATCAAGCGTTTACAAGGCACCCCATATCCAGCACACATGCGCATCGTGTCAGTTTTCTCGCACAAGAATCCGACCCTAGACTCCGATTCTCATTCCAACCTTCCAGATGGGGGAAAACTGCGACTCAGACAGGGTAAGTGAGCTACCCAAAGCCACACAGCCACCTGACGGAAACTCGGATTGTTCCCATTTCACAGATGCGGACAGCCAAGTGGAAAGAGACGCATGTTCTCCGAAGCAGTGGAGCTGGAAGGTCGCAGGCGGTCTTGCTGGTTAGGAGGGAAGAGAGCAGCAAGGCTGGGTGCAGACTGGTGGAGAGGGAGGCATACTGTCCCCAGGCCGGTCCTCAAAGTCCCAGCACACTGGCTTGCAGATTCCCGCCCTCCAGGCTCCCAGCCGCGTGCTCTGCTGCCCTCGTGTGGTCGAGGCGGGTAGCGCAGCCGCTCGGAGCGGGACCTCGCTCTGGCCACAGGACACCTCACACAGGCAAGCCTCCCATTCCCCCTTCCCGGTCTCTCTGCCCTGGGGGTTCCCTCTGCCAGGGACACTATTCCCAGGAGTGTGTGTGTGTGTGTGTGTGTGTGTGTGTGTGTGTTACTGGGGTTTGAACCCAGAGGCTACTACCTCCAAGCCACTTTTATTTTTTGTTCTGAAACAGGGTCTCACTAGGTTGCTGAGAGTCTCGCTAGGTTGCTGAGGCTGGCCTCAAATCTGCGATCCTCCTGTCTCAGCCTCCCAAGTACTGGGATTGTAGGTGTGCACAGCCATGCCCATCTTTATCTTTATTTTTAATTATTATATTTTATTATTTTATGGGACTGGGGGTTGAACCCAAGGCACTCCCCCCAGCCTTTTTTAATTTTTGTTCTGAAACAGGGTCTCACTAGGTTGCTGAGAGTCTCGCTAGGTTGCTGACACTGGCCTCCAACTTGAGATCCTCAGCTTCCCAAGTAATGGGGTTGCAGGCGTGCACTGCCATGCCCATCTTTACTATTTTATTTTATTTTATGCTTAGTAATTAATTTATTTATTTTTGCAGTACTGGGATTGAACCCAGGGGCATTCTACCTCCGAGCTCCACCCCCAGCCCTATTTTTTATTCTTTATTTTGAAACAGGGTCTCACTAAGTTGCAGAGGCCTCACTAAGTAGCTGAGGCTGGCCGCGAACCTGCAATCCTCCTGTCTCAGCCTTCCAAGGACTGGGATTACAAGTGTGCACCATCACACCCGGCCCTACTTTTTATTCTTTATTTTTATTTTATTTTATTTTATTCTATTTTATTTTATTTTTGCAGCACTGGGGATGGAACCAGGGGCATTTGACTTCCAAGCTACACCCCCCCAGCCCTATTTTTTATTCCTTATTTTGAAACAGGGTCTCACTAAGTTGCCGAGGGCCTCACTAAGTAGCCGAGGCTGGCTGCAAACCTGAGATCCTCCTGTCTCAGCCTCCCAAGGACTGGAATGAGAAGCGAGCGCCACCACGCCTGGATTATATTTTTATTTCGAAACAGGGTCTCGCTAGGTTGCTGAGAGTCTTCACTACTTGCTGAGGCTGGCCTCGAACCTGCGACCCTGCTGTCTCAGCCTCCCAAGTCCTGGGATGACAGCGGGGCTCTGCCGGCTTCTTCCAGGGCAGCACGAGAGGCGCGCTGAGGACGGGCCGCGCGCTCCAGCAGCGCCCCCTGGCGGCCGCGGGCGGCAGCGTCCCTGACCTTGGGCGCCTGCAGGTCCTTCCTACATGGGACCATGGCGCAGAGGCGCGCCTGGGGAAGAGGAAGAGGAAGAGGAAGAGGCGCCCAAGGCCGGGCCCAGTGCTCAGGGAGGCCCCAAGCTGGCAGGCAGCCGGCGGGAGGGACAGCCAAGCCACCTGCTGCTGGAGGGGTGGGTGGCCTCACCCCAAAGGCTGTCCTCCTGCCCTGGTGGCCCCAGACCAGGGCAGGCAAGCCCGGCCAGGGATTGGGTCTCCCAACACCCAGCCGTGCTCAGCAGGCGGGAATCAGAGCCCCGGGGGATGCCCTGGCAGTGCCACCACCTAGGGCGAGCCCACATCCTGCCCCAGCCGCCATGGGGACCGGGAGGCGCGGGCAGCGCTGCCTTTATCTTAGCAGAACTATGGAAACACCAGGGCTACCGGGTGCGGTATGGCACGCCTGTAATCCCAATACCAGGGAGGCTGAGACAGGAGGATCCGGGTTCGAGGCCAGCCTCAGCTACTTAGTGAGGCCCTCGACAACTTAGCAAGACCCTGTTTCCAAATAAAAAATAAAATAGGACCCGGGTGTGGTGGCGCAAGCCTGTAATCCCAATACCAGGGGCGACTGAGACAGGAGGATCACAGGGTTGAGGCCAGCCTCAGCTACTTAGTGAGGCCCTCGGCAACTTAGTGAGACCCTGTTTCAAAATAAAGAATAAAAAATAGGGCTGGGGGTGGAGCTCGGAGGTAGAATACCCCTGGGTTCAATCCCTAGTACCACAAAAAAAAAGAAAAAATATATATATATATATGATATAAAATAGGGCTGGGGTGTGGCTTGGAGGTAAAACGCCCGTGGGTTCAATCCCCAGTAACACACACACACACACACACACACACACACACACACACACACACAGAGCCAGGGCTAGGGGATATGCAAAAGGGCAGAGGACTGTGGCCCTAAAGCCACCATAGGTTGGGAACATGTCCTCTCCATCCTGACCTGGAAGATCTATCCTTTCCTCCTGTACCCCAAAAACTGGTGAGGCCAACTGTAAACCGAGGTTGTGGGGGGAAAGAGGGGTACGCCAGAATGAGATATGCCCCCCCCCAGTCCTAGCCACTGACCCTCAGCAAGCACGGACCTCAGGCGGCCCCATCTTTTCCCAAAACCAGGGGTAGAGGGAGGAGGCCGGCCCTGGAGCTGACAAAGGGAGACAGATGCTCCCTTGGCTGGAGCCTAGTGCTCTGTTTCCATGGCAACCCCTCTTCCAGGACAAAGCCAAGACCAGGCATTCCCTGCACCAAGTTAGCAGGGAGAGGAGGAATCCAGGCCTGGGGTACAGGTGGGGAAACTGAGGCCTGGAGAGGGGTAGCTACTTGCAAGTCCTACCTCCCATGCCAGACGCCCAGCTTTCCCCATCATAACAGCCAGCACCCCACAGCGGCTGTCCCCGAGGGACCCCCAGACAATCATCACACCTGAGCAATAAAATAATACCAGCAAGTGAGCTGGGCGTGGGGGCGCATGCTTGTCATCCCAGTACTTGGGAGGCTGAGAACGGAGGATCCGGGTTCGCGGCCAGCCTCAGCTACTTAGTGAGGCCCTCCGCAACTTAGTGAGACCCTGTTGCAGAATAAAGAATAAAAAATAGGGCCGGGGGTGGAGCTCGGAGGTAGAATGCCCCTGGGTTCAATCCCAGTACTACAAAATAATAATAATAATAATAATAATAATAATACCAACACAGCAAGTGAGCTGGGCGCAGGGGCACATGTTTGTCATCCCAGTTCTTGGGAGGCTGAGACAGGAGGATCGCAGGTTAGAGGCCAGCCTCAGCCACTTAGCGAGGCTGTCAGCAACTTAGCAAGAATCTGTTTCCAAACAAAACTAAACAAATAAAAAGGGCTGGGAGTGTAGCTCAGAGGTAGAATGCCCCTGGGTTCAATCCCCAGTATAAGCTGGGTGTGATGGTGCATGCTTGTAATCCCAGTACTCGGGAGGCTGAGACAGGAGGATCGCAGGTTCAAGGCCAGCCTCAGCTACTTAGTGAGGCCCTCTGCAACTTAGTGAGACCCTGTTTCCAAATAAAGAATAAAAAATAGGGCTGGGGGTGTAGCTTGGGGGTACAATGCCCCTGGGTTCAATCCCCAGTACCACAAAAATTAATAATAATAATAATAATAATACCAATACCAGCAAGTGAGCCAGGTGCAGGGGCACACCCCTGTCATCCGAGTTCTTGGGAGGCTGAGACAGGAGGATCGCAGGTTAGAGGCCAGCCTCAGCCACTTAGCGAGGCTGTCAGCAACTTAGCAAGAATCTGTTTCCAAACAAAACTAAATAAATAAATAAAAAGGTCTGGGAGTGTAGCTCAGAGGTAGAATGCCCCTGGGTTCTATCCCCAGTACCGCACACACACATACACACACACACACACACACACACACACACACACACACACACACACACACACACACACACACACACACACACACATACACACAAGATGGCGCCCATTTATAGCTGAGAAAACTGAGGCCGGGCAAGGAGGTCACACCAGGCGAAGCCTCTCAGCCAGTCACAGGTCTCCTGCAGGGGTGGTGGCGGCTTCCCTCGGAGAGTCCCTGTCCCTAGCAGCGACAGTATAACTTGCATTCATTGGGGGCCTAACCCAGAACTAGGCTGGCTTCTCTCTGTTCCTCCCACTGTCCCCCGCGGCCAGCTCCGGGTCCCCAATCTCTGCGGGGCCCTGTGCAGGGATGGCCGACCATGGCTGAAGGGTGTCCGCCTGCTGACCAGGCCTGGGGGCGGCGGCATCAGGGCATAAATCCTGAGCCGGCTGACAGGGCCCAGGGCAGGCACAGAGGCCTCCTGTCCCTTCCCGTCCCCACCCTTCCTGGCGTGTCGCACGGGCCAGAGTCCTGGGGTGAGGAGGATGAGCCCAGAGACCTTGGCCCCGGGCTGGCTGGACCAGCCTCGAGTTTCTTTATTTTTATTTTTATTTTTATTTTTATTTATTTATTTTTCGGTACCGGGGATTGAACCCAGGGGCATTCTTCCGAGCTACATCCTCAAACCTTGTTTATTTTTATTTATTATTTTTATTTTATTTTTTATTATATTTTATTTTATTTTGTTTTATTTTTTATTTTTGCAGTACTGGGGATTGAACCCAGGGGCATTCTACCCCCGAGCTCCACCCCTGGCCCTATTTTTTATTCTTTATTTTTGACACAGGGTCTCACTAAGTTGCGGAGGGCCTCCCTAAGTAGCTGAGGCTGGCCTTGACCTGCGATCCTCTGGTCTCAGCCTCCCAAGTACTGGGATGACAAGCGTGCGCCACCATGTCTGGCTATTTTATTTTATTTATTTATTTTTATTTTATTTATTTATTTATTTATTTATTTGGCGGTACTGGGGATGGAACCCAGGGGCATTCTACCCCTCGAGCTCCACCCCTAGCTATTTGTTTATTTATTGCAGTACTAGGGATTGAACCCAGGAGCGTTCTACCTCTGAGCTACAGGCCCCAGCCCTTTTTATATTTTTTGTTTTGCAACGGGGTCTCACTAAGTTGCTGAGGGCCTCCCTAAGTTGCTGAGGCTGGCCTGGAGCCGGCGATCCTCCTGTCTCAGCCTCCCAAATACTGGGATGACAGGTGTGCGCCACAGGGACCAGCTCTTTTAATATGTATGTATGTATTTATTTATTTATTTATTTATTTATTTATTTTTTATTGTGCTACTGGGGATTGAACCCAGGGGCATTCCACCTCTGAGCTACACCTCAATCATTTTTATTTATTTATGTATTTATGTATTTATTTATTTACTTATTCATTCATTCATTTATTTACTCATTTATTCGTTCATTCATTTATCTATTTATTTGTTTATTTCTTTATTTATTTATTTTGGTTTGGAAACAGGGTCTCGCTAAATTGCTGAGGCTGGCCTCCACCCTGCGATCCTCCCGTCTCAGCCCCCCACGTCCTGGGATGACAAGGCATGCACCCCGGGGACTTGGCTCCCTTTTTTTGGTTTTTATTTTGAAACAGGCTCTGGCTGTCTGGCTGGGTGGCAGGAGATTTGCAGCCATCTGAAACGTGATGTGCACACACAGAGAGAGCCACTGCAGGTCACTGTCTGCCATCACAGTCAAATAACAGTTTTGTCACATGGAGAACAAACGCCATTTGGGCCTGGCTGCGGCGCAATCCCGCGCGTCCCCGCCAGGTGGCGCTGCGCACGCGCCGTGGCCAGAGCAGCCTCCGCAAGCCTCGACCTCCGGAGGCTGGGAGGGAGGCCGCACCCAAGTCCTCTCTCTCTCGTTCCCTGCCACTTCTTTCTTTCTTTCTTTTTTTTTTTTTTTTGAGGTACCGGGGATTGAACCCAGGGTCATTCTACCTCTGAGCCCACCCCCAAAACGTTGTTTATTTATTTTTATTTGTTTATTTATTTTTGGTGGTACTGGGGATTGAACCCAGGGGCATTCTACCTCCGAGCTACACCCCCAAACCTTGTTTATTTTTATTTATTATTTTTATTTTATTTTATTATTTTATATTTTTATTTTATTTTATTATATTATTTTATTTTATTCTATTATTTATTTATTTTATATTTTATTTTATTATTTTATTTTATTTTTATTTCATTATTTTATTTTATTTATTATTTTATTTTATTATTTTGCGGTACTGGGGATTGAACCCAGGGGCATTCTACCTGCGAGCTCCACCCCCAAACCTATTTATTTTTATTTATTATTTTTATTTTATTATTTTATTTTTTAATTTTTTATTCTGTTATTTTTTTATTTTATTTATTTATTTTATATTTTATTTTATTGTTTTATTTTATATTTTATTATTTTATTTTAAATATTTTACTTTATTTATTATTTTATTTTATTTTATTTTATGATTTTATTTTATGATTATTTTATTTTATTTTATTATTTTATTTTATTTTATTTATTTTATTTTATTTTATTATTTTATTTTATTTTATTTTATTTTTTATTTTATTTTATTTTATTTTATTTTATTATTTTATTTTATTTTATTATTTTATTTTATTATTTTATTTTATTTTATTTTATTTTATTATTTTATTTTATTTTGCAGTACTGGGGATTGAGCCCAGGGGCATTCTACCTCCAAGCTCCACCCCCAAACCTTGTTTATTTTTATTTATTTATTTATTTTTGCGGTGCTGGGGATTGAACCCAGGGGCATTCTTCCTCCGAGCTACATCCTCAAACCTTGTTTATTTTTATTTATTATTTTTATTTTATTTTATATTTTATTTTATTTTATTTATTTATTTTATTTTGTTTTATTTTTTATTTTTGCGGTACTGGGGATTGAACCCAGGGGCATTCTACCTCCAAGCTACAACCCCAGCCCTATGTTGTATTCTTTATTTTGAAACAGGGTCTCACTAAGTTGCGGAGGGCCTCACTAAGTAGCTGAGGCTGGCCTCGAACCTGTGATCCTCCTGTCTCTGCCTCCCAAGGTCTGGGATGACAAGCGTGCGCCCCCACGCCAGGCTCCCTGCCATTTATTTCTCACAGAGCACCTCGGCTCTGTATCTCGGGACTTTTGCTGCTCCCCACCCCCTCACTCCTCAGCACCCCACCTTGCCCCCAGCCCCGCTTCTTCAACCTGGATTACTTACATGCTGCACGTCGAAGTCCACGGACTGCAACGCCTCCTCCGGAAAGCCTTCCTGTGTCTGGTTTGCTTTGGTTTCTGAAACAGGGTCTCCCTACATGGCTGAGGGTCTCGCTAAGTTGCGGAGGCTGGCCTCAAACCTGCGATCCTCCTATCTCAGCCTCCCAAGTACTGGGCTATACAGGCATGCGCCACCATGCCCGGCTGGGTTACCCCTTTTCTGACTGTCGAATTTCAGGGTTCTTTGCATATTTTGGAGAATAGCCCTTGATCAAATGTGTCATTTGTAAATATTTCTCCACTCTGAGCTTTGCTCTCTCTCATTTCCTCCCCTGCCATGAGCTTTTGTAGTCCCTCGCGGGATGAATCCCTGCAGGGCCTGAAGGGGCTCCCTCTGTGCCTCAGTTTCCAACTCTGTAAAACAGGGACAGAAACCCCCCTTCCCTGGGCCGCAGTGGGAAGAAATGAGATCGCTGGAGCTCCACACGCTGGCGCACGCCTGTCATCCCAGGACTCGGGAGGCCGAGACAGGAGGATCTCAGATTTGAGGCCAGCCTCAGCATCTTAGCAAGGCCCTGTTTCAAAATAAAGAATAAAAATAGGGCTGGGGGTGTAGCTCGGAGGTACAATGCCCCTGGATTCAATCCCCAGTACCGCAAAAATAAATAAATAAATAAATAAATATTTAAAAAAGGTTTGGGATGTAGCTCAGAGGTAGAATGCCCCTGGGTTCAATTCCCAGTACCGCAAAAAATTTAAAAATTAAAAATTAAAATAAAAAATGTTTGGGGGCAGAGCTTGGAGGTAGAATGCTCCTGGGTTCAATTCCCAGTACCGCAAAAAGACTTAAAAATTTTAAAAAATAAAAATAAAAAAAGTTTGGGGGTATAGCTCGGTGGTAGAATAGCCCTGGGTTCAATTACCAGTACCGCAAAAATTAAAAAAAAATAAAAACACTTTGGGGTGCAGCTTGGAGGCAGAATGCCCCTGGATTCAATATCCCCAGTACTGCAAAAAATAAAAAATAAAAAAATAAGAAATAAAAATTAAAAAGGCTTGGGGGTACAGCTCGGAGGTAGAATGCCCCTGGATTCAATTCCCAGTACCACAATTTTTTTTTTGGTGGTACCGAGGATTGAACCCAGGGGCATTCTACCTCCGAGCTCCGCCCCCAGCCCTATTTTTTATTCTTTATTTAGAAACAGGGTCTCACTCAGTTGCTGAGGGTCTCACTAAGTAGCTGAGGCTGGCCGCGAACCCGCGATCCTCCTGTCTCAGCCTACCAAGGACTGGGATGACAATCATGCACCACCATGCCTGGCTTCAAACACTTTTAAGAGTGGTGGCCCACGCCTATAATCCCAGTCCTTGGGAGGCTGAGACAGGAGGACGGCAGGTTGGAGGACAGCCTCAGCAAGTACAGAGACCCTCATCAACCTAGTGACACCATGTTTCTAAATAAAAATAAAATAGGGCTGGGGGTGGAGCTTGGAGGTAGAATGCCCCTGGGTTCAATCCCCAGCACCATAAAAAAAAAGGGCGCCAAGTCCCCCCCCCGGAGACCCAGTGCTCGTCCAGTATCCACAGCCCACGCCCTGGTTCCCGCAGAGCTCTGGCCTCTTCTCCCACAATGCCCTTGCCTGCAGCCACGCAGGACCATGACGTGAAGGGGCCACCAGGGACAAACCTGCCATCCTCCTGTCTGAGCCTCCCAAGGACTGGGATGACAAGTGTGCACCACCACGCCCGGTTCTCTCAGCTCTATTCAATTTTCTATTTGGAAACAGGTCTCACTAGGTTGATGAGAGTCTCACTAAGTAGCTGAGGCTAGCTGCGAACCCGGATCCTCCGGTCTCAGCCTCCCAAGGACTGGGATGACAAGCGTGCGCCACCACGCCACCAAGAACACCACCATTCCTGTGTCCACATCCAGCCCTCTCCAGGCTCGCGGGTGCAGGGACAGGACTCGGCCAGCAGAGGGCGGCAGTGCCCCTCAGAGGCGCCCGAGCTCCGCGGCTGGGAGGAGGGGCTGCCGCCCCAGGGGCCGCAGAGAGCAGCCCGAGCTCCCTGTCTCCAGCACGCTAGTCATCCCAGTCCTTGGGAGGCTGAGACAGAAGGATCCGGGTTCGCGGCCAGCCTCAGCTACTTAGTGAGACCCTCAGCAACTTAGTGAGACCCTGTTTCAAAATAAAGAATAAAAAACAGGGCTGGCGGTGGAGCTCAGAGGTAGAACGCCCCTGGGTTCAGTTCTCAGTACCACCCCCCCCCAAAAAACACAAAAAGGCCGGGCATGGTCGCGCACGCTTGTCATCCCAGTACTTTGGGAGGCGGAGAACGGAGGGTCCAGGTTTGCAGCCAGCCTCAGCTACTTAGTGAGACTCTCATCAACTTAGTGAGACCCTGTTTCCAAATAAAAAATAGAATAGAGCTGAGAGAGCCGGCCGTGAAGGCGCACGCTTGTCATCCCAGTACTTGGGAGGCTGAGACAGGAGGATCGCAGGTTCGCGGCCAGCCTCAGCTACTTAGTGAGGCCCTCGGCAACTTAGCGAGACCCTCCCTGTTTCAAAATAAAGAATAAAAAATAGGGCTGGGGGTGGAGCTCGGAGGTAGAATGCCCCTGGGCTCAATTCCCAGTACCACCCCCCCCCCCCAGAAAAAAAACAGAGAACAGGAAGAAAGGACTTGATTGACAAAGTGTCACTCCGGCCAGGATGGGGAACCCTGTGACATTTGGAGACCATTAACCAAACTCTAACGCTTTAGAAAAAAAAGGGACAAAGCGGGGTTTTACTTTTTTTTTTTACTTTATAACCCTTTGGTACTATCTTGATTTTTTTTTACAATGTACATGTACTACTTTCATCATTAAACAGAAAAACCTTTAAAAAGATATTTTTGTATAAAAAAGTAAAGAAGGAATTGCATTAGGACACGAGGTGGAACGGGAGCTTCGAGAACAGGAGGTCCCGACGCCCTGACACATCTGTTTGTTGTCACTGGGCCTCTGGCCTTCGCCCGCAGGGGCCTCCAGTGACCTCGATTTCCCCCCTCCCGCAGGGCACAGGAAGCCCAGAAACCCTTGCGAAATCAACTTAGCAAAATTAAGGTCATTTGCCCGGTGTGGTGGCGCACGCCTGGAATCCCAGGACTTAGGAAGCTGAGACAGGAGGATTGCGGGTTGGAGGCCAGCCTCAGCAGCTTAGCGAGACCTCGTCTGTCCATTTTAAAAAATAATAAAATAGGGCTGGAGGAGAGGGGGTGCAAAGCGTAGCTCAGTGTACAATCCCCAGTACAAAAAAAGAAAAATTAAGTTAATTTCCAAAAGCTATACCAGAATCCGCGGCCGCAGGAGGGTCCCGCTGGGGTGGTGGCGCCTCACGGGGCGAGGGAGGTGAAAAAGATGTGCATCTTAGCCAGGAAGGTGGTGACCGCGCCTTGTCGCCATAATTTCATCTCCACGTCCAGGGCGAAGTCCCGGGGCTGGAGCACGGGGCGCTGCAGGATCACCAGGCCGGTGTAGGCATTGAGGCGGCGGGTGGCGAAGTAGCCCTCCTCGTTGCCCCGGGTGATGTCCAGGGAGATGGTGTCGCCGGCGAAGACGGGCGCGGGGCCGATGCGGAAGATGTGCGCGGGCACCAGCAGCCCCGTCTGGAAGCTGAGCTGGTAGTGCGTGATGCGCGCCGGCGAGCCCTGGCACTCCGTCAGGTCCGGACACGTGGTGCGCTCGCACTTCCTGCAGGGGACAGCGAGGGTGACAGGTGAGCGGGGACCCAGGCGCGCCCCAAACCCACACGCCCTGCGGCGGGCTGGAAGGGAGGCTTCCGGGAGGGCGCTGGCAGCCCCGGCCTCAGTGTCCCTCATCTGTCAGATGGGTTAGTGATGGCGACGGTGACAGGTGAGCGGGGACCCACTCCAGACCCCGCACCCACACGCCCTGCAGCAGGCTCAATGGGAGGCTTCCGGGAGGGCGCTGGCATCCCTGGCCTCAGTTTCCCTCATCTGTCAGATGGGTTAGTGATGGCCTCACGTCTCGCTAGGAAGATGGGGGGAGTGTGTAAATACACGGGGCTCAGCATACGCCCGACTGGGTTTACTAGCAGGTTTTTTTTTCCTACCTCCAAGCTCCACCCCCAGCCCTATTTTTGATTCTTTATTTTGAAACAGGGTCTCACTAAGTTGCGGAGGGCCTCACTAAGTAGCTGAGGCTGGCCTCAAACCCGGATCCTCCCATCTCAGTCTCCCAAGTACCGGGATGACAAGTGTGCACCACCACGCCCGGCTTATTTTATTTTTTATTTTGAAACAGGGTGTCACTAAGTTGCAGAGGGTCTCACTAAGTAGCTGAGGCTGGCCTCGAACCTGCGATCCTCCTGTCTCAGCCTCCCAAGTACTGGGATTCCAGGCATGTGCCACCACGCCAGGCTCTTCCCTTTGCTGTGCCTGCTGCCAAGGTTTCTCTGGCAGTGCTGGGCTACATGGCAAGTGGCAGAAGTGGTGTTCTCACTTGAAAGATTAACTTAATTTAGTGGGACGTGGTGGCGCATGCTTGTCATCCCAGTACCTGGGAGGCTGAGACAGGAGGATCGCAGGTTGGAGGCCAGCCTCAGCTACTTAGTGAGGCCCTCGACAACTTAGTGAGACCCTGTTTCAAAATAAAGAATAAAAATTAAAACAATAAGCTGGGTGTGGTGGCGCACACTTGTCATCCCAGTCCTTGGGAGGCTGAGACCGGAGGATCCGGGTTCGCGGCCAGCCTCAGCTACTTAGTGAGGCCCTCCACAAGTCAGTGAGACCCTGGTTCAAAATAAAGAATAAAAAATAGGGCTGGGGGTGGAGCTTGGAGGTAGAATGCCCCTGGATTCAATCCCCAGTGCCACAAAAAATAAATAAATACTGGGATTAGCCGGGCGTGGTGGCGCACGCTTGTAATCCCAGTACTTTGGGAGGCTGAGACCGGAGGATCCGGGTTCGCGGCCAGCCTCAGCTGCTTAGTGAGGCCTCCGCCAACTTAGTGAGACCCTGTTTCAAAATAAAGAATAAAAACTAGGGCTGGGGGTGTAGCGCGGAGGTAGAACGCCCCTGGGTTCAATCCCCAATACTGCAAAAAAAAAAGATAAATAAAAAAATTTTTCAAAGCCCTAGTCTGTAGGGAAGCAGGCTCCTAACTCTTTGGGACTCTCTTCCCAGTCGGTCCCCTGTCCCAGGCTTTACCCCAAATAAAGTGTGTTCTGGTCTGTGGAACCGTGTTTCCTTTGTCCCCGGTTTCCCCCGACATAAGGCACTCACGTTTCGGAGACCCGGACGTAGTTGGGGGGACACTCGAATCGCAGGCAGCGGAAGCTGCCCTGGATGTTGTAGCAGGTCTCGGCTTCGGAGCAGTTGTGGGTGCCCAGAGCACACTCGTCCAGGTCTAGGGAGGACAGGAGGCCAAGTGAGAGGCTGGCCCACCCTGCCCACACTGGAGGCCGGAGCCGCAGGGCAGCCCGTCCTGAGAACACAGCTCAGCAGGGTATGGTGGTGCACGCTTGTCATCCCAGGACTTGGGAGGCTGAGACGGAAGGATCACAGGTTCGAAGACAGCCTCAGCTACTTAGTGAGACCCTCGGCAACTTAGTGAGACCCTGTTTCAAAATTAAAAATAACAAATAGGGCTGGGGATGAGAGCTCAGAGGTAGAATGCCCCTGGGTTCAATCCCCAGTACTGCAAAATAATAATAATAATAATAATAATAATAATAACAATAATATAAAAAAATAAAAATAAAGAATAAAAAATAGGGCTGGGGGTGGGAGCTCAGAGGTAGAATGCTGCTGGGTTCAACCCCCAGTGCCGAAAAAAAAAAAAGAACACAGCTCAGCAGCCACTCGGTACCCACATACCCCACAGCCAGGACCCTCCTTGGCTCTAAAATGCAAACCAAGCCAGGAATGGTGGCACTCACCTGTAATCCCAGTACTTGGGAGGCTGAAACAGGAGGATCGCAGGTTCAAGGCCAGCCTGAGCAACTTAGCGAGACTCTCAGCAACTTAGTGAGACCAAAATTTAAAAATTTCAAATTTTAAATTTCAAAATTAAAAAAAAATAGGGCTGGGGGTGTAGCTCAGAGGTAGGAATGTTCCTGGGTTCAATCTCCGGTACCGCCAATAAATAAATAAATAAATAGAAATAAAAATAAAAATAAATAAAAAATAAAATTAAATAATAAATAAAATTAAATAATATAATAAAATAAAAATGAAATAAAAAATAAATAAAATAAAATAATAAAATTAAATAAAATGCAAACCAAGCCAGGTGTGGTGGCACTTGCCCATAATCCCAGTACTTGGGAGGCTGAGATAGGAGGATCACAGGTTCGAAGCCAGCCTCAGCAACTTAGTGAGACCCTGTTTCCAAATAAAAAATAAAATAGGGCTAGGGGTGTAGCTCAGAGGTAGAATGCCCCTGGGTTCAGTCCCCGGTACCAAAAAATAATAATAATAATAATGATTCTTCAGCTTAGAAGGACTATTCAACATCACAGAACCCGGTCCCATCATCCAGGGACAGTATGCCCTCTATTGCAAACGTAATACTCACCTCTTGCATACCTCCCGTGATGGGGAGCTCATTCCCAGGCTACCTTGTCCAGCTCGGCACAGCTCTGACTTAGAGAATATCTTTCTGCTCTGGGATGCTACTGCCTCCCCGTGACCCCCTTCCCTCCTCTCAGCACCCCACCCTGCCCTCTGGTCCACGCACCTTACTGCCCCCCACCCTGCCTGCCTCTAGGTAGGACCAGAGACTCAGAGATGTCGACTGGGATCCCTGTGGCCTTCCCTCCAGGATCCTCATCGATGGCCCCTTAGACCCACCCTCCAGTGTCCCTGTCCCATTCCTAGGACAAGTTCCAAGTTCCAGAGCTGAGTCCAAGCCTGGCCGAGTCTCAGCTGGACTGAACAGTAGAAAAGCTGTTTTCCTCCTCCCGGGCATAGACCTCAGTTAATGTGGCCACTGGTGGCAGCAGCCATTCTGTCGCTTACCCTTGCAGGACCGCCCGTTGGCCATCATGGTGTAGCCCCGCTCCGGACACGCGCACTGGTAGCTCCCTGGCACGTTGAGGCAGCGGAAGGTGCAGAGGATGCCGGCGCCCTGTGCGCACTCATCGATGTCTACCAGACAGAGGGTGGGCCCCGTGAGCCGCAGCCACGCCCCTGCGCAGCTATGAGACTAGGGCCCCACTTTACAAATGAGAACAGAGCGCTGCACACGGATACACAGCAAAACAGGACTCCTGCTACAGTGCTCTCTCTCCACAGGGCTGCCCATAGCCACTTCTTCCAGCTGAGGGCCAATTGGGTGCCAGTCCCGGGCCTGGGCATGGCCACGTACACACTTAATTGACCCTTCATCCCGCTGAAAGGGGGACCTTTATCTCTGTTTCACAGAGGAGGAGCCGGGGTCAGAGTGGAGAGGCGATTGGCCCAAGGAATTGCCAGGTTGGGACTTGAACTCAGATCCGATGCTAAAACCTGTGTGTGTCCCCAGCCCTGGAAGGATTATCGGGGATCCTGGCACACGGGCAAGGGATACCTCTCTATTTTTTTTCTTTTTCGGTACCAGGGATTGAACCCATAGGCTTTCTACCTCCGAGCTACACCCCCAGCCCTATGTTTTATTCTTTATTTTGAAACAGGGTCTCACTAAGTTGTGGAGGGCCTCACTAAGTAGCTGAGGCTGGCCGCAAACCCGGATCCTCCTGTCTCAGCCTCCCAAGGACTGGGATGATAAGCGTGCGCCACCAGGCCCGGCTTATTTTTTATTTTTTGTGATACTGGGGATTGAACCCAGGGGCATTCTACCTCTGAGTAACACCCCCAGCCTAATTTTTATTCTTTATTTGGAAACAGGGTCTCACTAAGTTGCGGAGGCCTCACTAAGTAGCTGAGGCTGGCCGCAAACCTGCGATCCTCCCATCTCAGCCTCCCGAGTACTGGGATGACAGGCGTGTGCCACCACACCCAGTTGGGATTCCACTCTAGAAGCGAGCCCCTAGGCAGAGGAGCGGTACCTACCTGTGCAGGTGTGCCCATCCTCCGCCAGCTGGTAGCCCTGGCGGCAGTAGCACTGGTAGGAGCCGTAGATGTTGGCACACTCCTGGCTGCAGCGCTGGGCCTCACACTCGTTCACGTCTGCAGAGACACCAGCCAGTGGCCATGGTTGGAGTCCTTCCCTCCCGGATCACCTGGAGCCGTGTTGGTGTGTGTGTGTGTGTGTGTGTGTGTGTGTGTGTGTGTGTGTGTGTTGAACCCAAGGGCATTCTACCTCCAAGCTCCACCCCAGCCCTATTTTTTATTCTTTATTTTTTATTTTTTATTATATTATTATTATTATTACAGTACTGGGGATTGAACCCAAGGGCATTCTACCTCCGAGTTCTACCCCCAGCCCTATTTTTTATTCTTCATTTTGAAACCGGGTCTCACTAAGTTGCCGAGGGCCTCACTAAGTAACTGAGGCTGGCCACGAACCTGCGATCCTCCTGTCTCAGCCTCCCAAGTACTGGGATGACGAGGGTGCGCCACCACGCCTGGCATGGATTAATCATTTGAATGGATTTACTGGGTGGTCACTGGAGGCAGGGACGGGTGCCTGCAGGACGTGGGTCAGTGACGGTGTGGCCTTGGGGACTGTATCTGTCCCTGCACTTTCCTTCTGCTTCCATGAGCTGAGCACTGTCTCCAGCCACAGCCTGCCACTGCGATGCTGCTGCCTCGGAGCCAGACGACTCTGGACTGACCCCCGAAACCCCGAGCCAAGAGAGTCTTGCTCTAAGTTGTTCTGGTCCAGTGTTTTGGCCGCAGTGATGAAAAGCTAGCTAATATGGCCACTGTGCCCCGGTGCTTGGGGGCACCCCTCCATGGGTGCTGTGCAGCCCCTGGAATCTTGGCGCTACCCCTGTGCCCTCTCCCACACATCACCTGCTTCCTTCTATCCCACGCCCGCAGCCCGGTCCCGCAATCATGGTGGGTGTGCTCAAGCTACCAGGTGCCGTCCACCCACTGTGGACAGGCTGTGTGGAGTTGGGGTGGGGGTCAGAGGTCAGGTCAGCGTTACCTTCACAGTGCTTGCCGTCGGCGGCCAGCAGGAAGCCGGAGGCGCAGGAGCAGCGGTAGGAGCCGGGCGTGTTCTCACACGTGTGCTGGCACAGGCGGCCGGGCGACACCCAGCACTCGTTCACGTCTGCAAGGGGCGGGAGGCCAGCAGGCACGGGGTGGGTGGCCCACCAGGAGGGAGGAAGCCAGCTCCCAGGGCAGAAGAGGGGCTGGATGGGAGAGACCAGCACAGGGGAAGGGAGAAGCAGGAAGAGACTGGGCAGCAGGAAGGTTCGAGAACACCGGAGGGAGGCAAGAAGCAGAGACAGAGGACAAAGGGACATATAGACACAGCAAGAGACAGAGATCAGCCAGGCATGGTGGTACAGGCCCGTAATCCCAGCACTTGGGAGGCTGAGACGGGAGGATCGCAGGTTCAAGGCCAGCCTCACAACCTAGCGAGACTGTTTCAAAACAAAAAAATAAAATAGGGCTGGGGGTGTAGCTCAGAGGTTCAATCCCCAGTACCACAAAAAAAGAGGGAGGAAGGGAGAGGGAGGGAGGGAGGGAGGGAGGGAGAGAGAGAGAGAGAGAGAGAGGCAGAAACTGAGAGAAACAGAAAAGACCAGACCAAGTACAGTATGGTGGCAAACACCTTGTAATCCTAGCACTTGGGAGGCTGAGACAGGAGGATAGCAGGGGCAGCCTCAGCAACTCAGTGAGGCCCTCAGCAACTCAGTGAGACCCTGTTTTAAAAAATAATAATAAACAAAGGGCTGGGGGTATAGCTTGGAGGTAGACACCCCTGGGTTTAATCCACAGTACCGCAAAATAAACGAAAATGAAGAAGGAGGAGCTGGACGTGGTGGTGCACACTTGTAATCCCAGTACTTGGGAGGCTGAGACAAGAGGATCTCAGGTTCGAGGCCAGCCTCAGCTACTTAGCGAGGCCCTCTGCAACTCAGTGAGACCCTGTTTTCAAAAATAAAAAATAAAAACGGGCTGGGGGTATAGCTTGGAGGTAGACACCGCTGGGTTCAATCCCCAGTACCACAAAATAAAATAAAATAATAAAATAAAATGAAATATGCTGGGCGTGGTGGTGCACACTTGTAATCCCAGTACTTGGGAGGCTGAGACAGGAGGATCCGGGTTTGCAGCCAGCCTCAGCTACTTAGTGAGGCCCTCTGCAACTTAGTGAGACCGTTTCAAAATAAAGAATAAAAAATAGGGCTGGGGGTGTAGCCCGGAGGTAGAATGCCCCTGGGTTTAACCCCTGTACCACAAAAAAATTTAAAAAAATAAAATGAGGCTGGGGATAGAGCCCAGAGGTAGAATGTCCCTGGGTTCAATCCCCAGTACTGCCAAAAATAAGTAAATAAAAAAGAAGAAGATATAGAAGAAGAAGGAGGAGGAGGAGGAGGAGGAGGAAGAGGAAAAGGGGAGGAGGAGGAGGAGGAGGAGGAGAA
>PVJS01035570.1:7689-21030 GCA_004027185.1 Glis glis | reverse complement strand
AAAAAAAAAAAAAAAAAAAAAAAAAAAAAAAGGCTAAAAATAAAAGAGGCATAAGTATAAATTTTGAAGAAGTAATTGTGTTACTTTTTTTGGTACTGGGGATTGAACAAAGGGACGTTTTACCTCTGAGCTACTCTCCCAGCCCTATTTTATGTTTTATTTTGAAACAGGGTCTAAATTGCTGAAGCTGAAGCTGGCTTTGAAACTGGGATCCTCCTGTCTCAGCCTCCTAAGTACTGGGATTACAGGCATGCACCACCACTTTTGGCATGACTGTGTTACTTCATGATCAGATTTCAAAAACAAAGAGCAAATAGTATTCAAATACAGTAGACTCTAGCAGGAAGGAAACCCTGCTATCACATATAAAATAGTCAAAAGGCACTTTTGTTAGAAAACCCCGAGGTCACTGACACATATCTAAACATTTTGTGGTTAAATTATATGGTAGCAACATAAACTTATGGACTAATAAAAGCAATAGATTCAAAGAACTCTAGAAATGGGAAGGACCTTGAAGATCATCTACTTGAATGTTTTTTCAAGTTTCTTATTTTCTGAACACTTTTTCTAAATAACATTGAAAGGAACACTACACCCATAAAAATTCAAACACAGGAGCTGCTCCTCCTGGGCCACCTTTGCCCCCTAGAGCACATCCGGTGTTGAGGTTCCCCAAAGCTTGGAGGAGGGCCGTTCAATGTCGAGGGTCACTCTGTAGACAAGGTGACCTGAGGCTCAGAGCTGGTTCTTTCAATTATAATGGGCAACCAAAGTGGTGCAATTCTAAAAGGAATGTGAGTCTGGAAGTTCCCATCTAACTCAAGAGCATTCTTTTCATACTATCTTTTCAAAATTCACATTTCACAGTGCAGCTTGTTCCCAGTGGCTCATGTGTTAAAGGTCTGTTCCCCAACACAGCAGTCTTCAGAGTTGGGGGTTGGGGGTGGGATTGATCATGAAGGCTCTGACTTCATTAAAGGAGTAATCCATTCATGGACTCAGCTGAATGGATTACTGGGAGATGGTGCAAACTAGAGGTGGTGAAATCTAGTTGGAGAGATAGGCCCTTGGGGCCTCTCCATGGACACTATATCTTGTCCCTGACTCCTTCCCCTCTTCTCTGCTTCCTGGCTACCATGAGGTGAACAGCTTTCTTCTGCCACATCCTTCCACTGTGATGCTTCTGCCTCACTACAGGACTAAAAGCAATGGAGCCAGCTGAGCATGGTCTGAAACCTCTGAATCCATGAGACAAACATTTCCTCCTTCAAGTTGTTTTTCTCAGGTACTTGGTTACAGTGACAAAAAGCTGACAAACACACTTATTATTTTCCAAGTGTGTTACTTAATATTTCAAAATAAGGGCTTTTGGAGCTCAAAAATCGAAGGATGTGCCACCTATTTGAGAGGCTTCCTTGGATTGGTGTCCATCTGCAGAGCAGGAGGCTCCAGACACCCATTGGGCCCTGCTTCCCCCACACCTGTACTTCCAGGAACAGCAGCACTCTGCCCCTTGCTTCAACTGCATCAGCACTTTGTGTTCAGGGCCCCCACCCCAGCTCTTTGTTCCTATCTCATTCTGTTGAGCTACCTTACCTGAAAGGCCTTCCTTGACCTCATCCCCACCAATTCCCTCCCAGCCCACACACTAAGCCCCACTCCCTTCCCCTGCACTCACCCTGCTTTCTTTTTCATCTTAACACACCTCTCACCACCTGATATGTTTGTCTCATCCCCCCTCACCTGGAATATAAGGCACTTGAGTACAAAAGAGACCTTGTTCACTAGTTTATCAAAAGCCACAGCTATTGCAAGCAGCACAGTGCAGGAGGAAAAAGCTGGACCTCAGTGGAGCCCTGGCCACTGACTTGGACTCAGTGTCCTGACTCCTATTTCCCCTAAGCTCCAGGAGTTCCTAAAGGGCTGTTTGCTTTTTCTGGTAGACCTGCAGTTAGTGGGTGGGTGGAATCCTAACACTTTGATGATCACTTCTAGGTTACATACTAAGAATCTGATTCTTGAGCCCTAAGCTAAGTTTTTAATTTTCAAGGGTCCTAGACATCAACAGTGCCCTTCCAGATACTCAAACTCAGCCCAGAACTGAACTCAGTGTTCCCAAATTGGCATGGCTTACAGAGTACCTTTCTCATTAGGGTCTTAAGCCACTCAAACTAGTTATCTAATTCACTCATACCATATCCCTGTGAAGTAAGTGGGAGTAGTATAGAATTATTTTATAAGCTAGAGTCCATGAAACCATGCTGGTCATGACCAGGATAAGAATGGAGCTTTCTCTTAACTTCTACCTGAAAACATTATTAAGCTCTACCCTGTCCATTTTCTCCTATGGAAGAAGCATTTTTGTGAATTTATATTCCAGGTGAGGGGGATGAGACTAATACAAACAGGTAACTTGACAATCTATAGTAACTCTTATCTGTTATAATAGGAAAGCCATCAAAAAAGATAAGCTGAGCCTGGTGGTGCACACTTGTAATCCCAGTACTTGGGAGGCTGAGACAGGAGGATCGTAGGCTCGTGACCAGGCCTCAGCAACTTGATAAGACCCTCCACAACTTAGTGAGACCCTGTTTCAAAATAAAAAATAAAATAGGGCCGGAGGTATAGCTCAGAGGTAGAATGTCCCTGGATTCAACCCCCAGCACACACACACACACACAAAAATACTGGGAATGTCAACATTTTCAACATAAAATTTCAATGAGAAATGAAATATCTTGCCGGGCATGGTGGCGCACGCTTGTAATCCCAGTACTTTGGCGGAGACCAGAAGATTCCGATTCGCGGCCAGCCTCAGCTCTCTCTCTCTCTCTCTCTCTCTCTCTCTACTTAGTGAGGCCTTCCGCAACTTCGTGAGACCCGGTTTCAAAATAAAGTATAAAAAATAGGGCCGGGGGTGTGGCGCGGAGGTGGAACGCCCCTGGGTTCAATCCCCGGTACCGCAAAAAAAAAAAAAGAAATGAAATATCTTAATTTTTGAAAGTATAAATTTGTTTGTTTGTTTGTTTGTTTATTCATTTATTTTTGGTACTGGGGATTGAAGGGATTGAACCCAGGGGCATTCTACCTCCGAGCTGCACCCTCAGCCCTATTTTTTTATTTTTTATTTGGAAACAGGTCTCACTAAATTGAGGAGGGCCTCACTAAGTAGCTGAGGCTGGCTGCGAACCTGCGATCCTCCTGTCTCAGCCTCCCAAGTACTGGGATTACAAGCGTGCACCACCACGCCCGGCAAAAAGTATAATTTAAAAACTATATGTGTTTCTGCAGTTTAAGAAAATACGATTTAATAAAATATGAATTTATATATATGAAAATAAAATTTCATTTTATAAAAATATACTTTGCCTTACAAAATTAGTTATGGGATTTACTTTTAATAATGAGTGCCTTTGGTCAGGCATTAAAGTATTTGTTTATAAATTATCAAAATATTTTTTAGTCCAGAGAAAGAGGAAATTAGAGGCAAAAGAAGAACCATGGGAATCTGCACAGCTGAATTGTTAAGAGTCCATTTAAAATCGGGTGTGGTGGCACAGGCTTGTAATCCCAGTACTTGAGAGGCTGATACAGGAGGATTGCAGGTTGGCAGCCAGACTCAGTAATTAGCAAGGAGGCCCTCTGCAACTTAGTGAGACCCTGTTTCAAAATAAAGAATAAAAAATAGGGCTGGGGGTGTAGCTCTGAGGTAGAATGCCCCTGGGTTCAATCCCCAGTTCCCCCCAAAAAAGTCAATTTAAAATCAAACAAAGATAAAGCATTATTGAAATTTCTTTTGATAGATCTTCTACATGAGTTGACATGCATCTATGAAATATCAGAAGCACAGCAAGTACGGTTAACAACCTGAATATTGCTCATATCACCTGACAAATGTCACTTCCAGCAGCTTTTCCAATTTCTTCACATGTGTTTTGGTTCAAATTTTTAATTAGGCTGAAGAATTCCTACAAGGGGAGGTTCTAACTGGATTTATGCAAAACAGATGTGGATAGCAAAGCTATGTGAGTTATATGTCAGGCCTAAAGATTTTAACACTTCTTACCAAGAATTCCCACAGCATTCTTAAATATATAAATAGAAGACCACAGAGCAGAAAGTCTCAAGGACTTGTGCCAAAAATTTATTTTAAAACAGAGAGAACTTACTATTCTATGCTTTTATGAATGTCTTCTTTTATTCTTATAAAAACCATTTCTAACATACTGTAGAAGTTGTACCAAACGTAAGCACTCTATATCACCACCAGCTCTTACAGCCTGTGAGTTAACACAACTTTGTGACTGACTCACCTTGTGGTTCCATCTGAACCAAGTGCATATGGTAATTTCCCTGAAGGAAGAGGTTTTGTTTTACAGATTAGTTGGGTTGCAGGATTGAGAAGCCCGGTGGTAGGAGGGAGTTCAACTAGAAGTGACTTCAGTGATGCACATGGACAGGAGCTGGGAGAAGGTGAGGAGTGAGGAAATGACACTTTACTCAGAGTTAGGTGGGTGTCAGGGAAAGAGCAGAGGTAAGAACTGGAAGACAGGCATTTGGTCACTGCATTTTAAAGCTCAAGAGAACTTGAGAGACAATTCAAACTAAAGTTTCCAACCAGAAAACTAGCTTGGGGATGAGAGCTCTAGCTTCTTTGGAAGCTTTCTGTGCAACCTGCTAGGAATAGTAAGATAGTTTCAGAAGAGACCAGAACCAGCGGGGTGTGGTGCCGCACGCTTGTAATCCCAGTACTTGGGAGGCTGAGATCAGAGGATCCGGGTTCGCGGCCAGCCTCAGCTATTTAGTGAGGCCATCCGTAACTTAGTGAGAACCTGTTTCAAAATAAAGAATAAAAAATAGGGCCGGGGATGTAGCTCGGAGGTAAAGTAGAATGCCCCAGTACAAAAAAAAAAAAAAGAGAGACCAGAATCAGAGATTGTATGGACGGACCCAAACCTGCAAAGGAGAAATCTGGCTGCTAATGGAACTAGAGGTCACTACTATGGCCAGTACCTTATTTCAAGGGACCATTATCAAGGTCTCTGCTAAGTTTATATCATCAGCCAAGCTGGGTTATAAGTTTCTAAAATATGGTTGCTCATTTGTACTAAGATCTTGAGATTTCATGATCACAGTCTTATAATCCAAGTGGTCTCTTCATCATGAATACAGTAAAGCAAAGTCAAATAAATGGCATTTGTTTTGCTCTATTTATGTAGTTAAGTGTTTCCAGTCCTTACAAAACCTCCAATAAGAATGTAAGCATCATCAAATGTGCTTTATAAGTATTATCCAGACACTGTCCAATGCCAGCAAACCAGGCGCCTAATGTATACATTGGGGAAAGCCCCTCAATGATTATAAATGATCCTGCAGCCTTCATGATACTTCCCATTTACAGGAAAAGTAAACAGGAAGATTATGGTCACCCATGTCTTAGACAAGAAAACCTTACCTAAGCAAACATCTGCATGATGATACTGTGCATTTGCTGAGAGAAAACGGTGTAAAAATGAATCCAAATAGGCACATGTTAGAGAGACTGAGGTAATCATGGGCGTTCCACTGAGCTATGAAACTTCCCTCATTGGTGTTTAAATCTCCCTCTTCAACATGATACTTAATATCAGAGAGCAAGGCAGGAGTGCTGAGTCCTGGAGCACAGCCAGCCCACTGGCACTGCAGCCATCCTCGCTGCAGCTTAGCTCAGTGGGCTGGGCGTGTGCCATGGATGGGTGTCAGCAGGGAGTGCAAGCAGCTGCTACATGAGAACCTCAAGCAGGGAGGCTGTGCAGGGCAGGGAGGGAGAAATCTGTGAAGATGTACTACAGCACAGCGTTGAGTAATGTGGCATCTGTGGAATGCTGAGAAACAGAAGCACATAAACCAACTTGGCATGTAGCTATTAGAAATAAAATGGTTCCCTTTAAGTGACGTCAGTGGATACCCAGAGAGGCCAAAAAGGCAGAGTTGCAAGGCAACAATAAATGTTGAAGCTTATTGTTGTTCTGTTTTTATTAAGAGAAGGGCTCTTATTGGTAATGTTAGTCTTTTTGGCATTACATTTCAGAAGTAAAATAGCCCACAGGAGGTCACAGCACAGGGAGTATTAAGGCCTAGTACAGCAAAATAGGGAAGCTTGCCCCCAAGGGAGTACAGTGTTCTCAGAGTGCTGCTGAGCTGGACCCTTCCTTAGGGAGTTTCCAAGATGCTGGATGTCCTTGTCAAGTTCAACCTAAAACCCGTCTGTGCCCAGGTCTAGCAGCTATGATAAAGTTTTCCTAAGTCTCAAGACAAAGTAATTGCTCTATGAAATGGGTCCTAGTTAGAGTAAACATCAAGCAGCATAGTACAAGCAGGGCATCAAGATTTGGGGGTTGTCATAACCATCTGGAACAAGGGAATAGATAACTTCTAAGGACACAACTGTCATAAGAGCTCAGAACATGCGTACCTTCTCCCCAGTCCATGCTCTCTCCCACTACCTGCATCCCTGTGAATTTTTTCCCATGCTCAAGGCCCAAAGAGGCCAATTCTACAAAAGTAGCACCACGGCTCTGGGCCAACAATGTAGGAGGCCTGTCTCAATCTCACCCATGCTGTCATGGACTCTGATTGAAGTAAGTCAGAGACTCTGACTTAGAGATACCTTGTGGGTGGGGGGGGGACCATACAAACACGGATGCCGTTGCTGCCTGCAGGCTTGTATTTTT
Source organism: Glis glis (assembly GCA_004027185.1). NCBI lineage: Eukaryota > Metazoa > Chordata > Mammalia > Rodentia > Gliridae > Glis > Glis glis. The sequence continues at coordinate 14,314 of PVJS01035570.1, read as the reverse complement.
CTGTGGCACTGCTGCTAAGTTAAATAAGCACTGCATTTTCTGTTGCTCAGGGAAACAAACTCTATAAACAAGGAAAGCTTTTGTGCCTTTTCTTTATGAAACTTGGGTTTCAATGAGGATGGGTTATCTTTATTTTTTGCTATTATGCATGTTTACCAAAGAACAAAAACATATTTGTAAAGCAAAAATGAAAATTTGTGCATGCTTAATAATAGACCTTGACTGGTATAATCAACAAGGTTGTCATTACTGGCAGTTATCTGGATGATTGCTTTCTCTACAGAAGCAACTGAACTCACTGGGGCCTTCACATTTGCTACTGTTCTATGGGTGTGTGTGCTGCACTGCGGTTAGGACATTCCAGCTTCTTGCAGTAGAAAGAGAAATGATGGGAGTGCTAAAAATAAAGTAATTAGGAAACAAACACGCAAGATTAGCCTGCCCTGATTATTCATGAATGTAAAATACAGTAAATTACCTTATATACTGCCCATAAAAGTGCCAACAACTTACTATTGAGGATGACTTTCATGACTGCTTTCTCTAGCATCAGTACACTAATTAGAACTTTCTAACATTTCTGGAAAGTTATCTTCTGATACACATGCTGTTGTGCATGATAATAAAATCAGAAGTTGCAAATTCAAGTCTGGAGAGGTGAGACTGTTTAATTCATACTTCCTGCTCTCCAAACACTGTATAGCTGTACTCTATGCACTCCACTATCATTCATCTTATTCAAGAAATCCGAGACAAACCTATGCGCAGGGGCAATTTTTTACTTGGTCCAAATTTTACCAATTTTTTTTCCAGAAATAATTGACCTCATTTCTAACTGAACAGATGAAGAATAGATACAGCGGCATGATTTAGAACACACTGTCATGAAGCCAGGCAACCAAACTTTCAAACTATAGCAAGGGTCAGTGGTGTTCTGCTCAGCTACCCTCATAAATACAAATGTTCCTCCAGGCAGTGGACACATGCCCAATTATCTGTTAGGATTATCAAAACACTGACCTCTGCTATTCTAACTCAAATGCAGACACATGTGTTAAATGTTATGCAGCCAAAACTCAGTGGTGTTATGGTTTCTCTATAGCTGGAGACACAACTGGGTCACAAGGAACTATCTTCTGAGGACAGCTAGGAAACAAAGCAAGGTTGGTCACTGGCAATACTTAACTGACAGAAAGTGATGGATGGGGCAGGCTGATGGACATGCACTGGGTTTTGGGTGGGGGACCTCTCTGAGACACTGCCCACTTGGGTTGGCTTATGTGTATCCTAAGGCAATGTTGCCATCTATATCTGTTGCTGTAAAAGGGGTGCATTTGTTAATCTTAAAAAATGTCAGTATTTGGGATTTTGAGACTGGAGGATTGCAGGTTCAAGACCAGTCTCAGCAACTTAGTGAGGCTCTCAGCAACCTAGTAAGACTCTGTTTCAAAAACAAACAAAAAGGACTGGGGATGTAGCTCAGAAGTAGAATGGCCCCTGGGTTCAATGCCCAGTACCAAAATATAAAAAAGTAATAAATTGCCTAATAGATTGGTCTTACACATTGAAAACTAAGCATCACAAGTCTTCCCCCTTAACTACCATAGTAAACTTCTCAAATTGTAAAGTGATTGCTACTCTGGACCCCAGGAAGCACCCTCTGCCGCAGGTTCTTTCATGCAGGGTCCTTTAATGTTTTCCATGTGCATGCTTCTACACTTGTTTTGGATCCAGGAGCACTGAGCTAATGCACCAGCCCCAATGGGTTCAATCCCTGGGTGCACCAGGGAACTAGCTCTACACTCTTTTGTGGCCACAGGCTGCACTAGAGAAAGCTGTGCCTGGTCAGCAGAGGCAGAATGGACTGGATCACCACAAAATTCCACCCTGGAAGAAAACAACACTCACAACCCTCCTAATACTGACACAGGATCCACAGTATTATCTGAACAAATGAAGCAGGAGTATCTAAGAGCAAAGTAGAGTGGACTCAAGGTTCTAAAACAGCCGTAGACTTTCTGCCCTACCAACTTGTCTCTATTGTTTAACCCTGTAGCATCCCCAGATATTTAGAAGAAACATCCCTGAGAACAGGGCTGTTAAGACCAACATCAATCAGCACAGTAAACCAGATTCACAAAGATTACTACCACTGAAGGAATACTGAAAAGAAAAATGAAACTCAAGAAGCAAAAGTACATTTAACAACACAGTTAACCTTCTTGGAAAACTATGTACAATAACATGATAAAATGTTAACATTTTTTAAGTTTCTCACAACACAAATTCTAAAACAATGTACCAAAATAGAGAGTCCACCACGCAAATATAGTGAAGACTAAAAATGGTTTTTATACCTGGATAGATTCTTTTTTGCTCATTTCAAACTACCCTAAAATTCTAATTTTATATTTACATGTACTTAAAAATATATTTTTAAAAACTAGACAATTTAGACTCCTCCATCTGCCCATCCTCATATTGCTTCAAAGCCATCAGCCACTTATCACTTATGGTTTTTGGTTTAGTCAAGAGCAAAATCTTGGGTTTTCCTCCTCCTCGGTATGCTTTTTTCATTCTTTTTCTACCATACTCTGTGTCTAAGTTCATAATACTTATAAAAGACAAGATAAACTTCTTGAGTTCTACCCTACTCATGTTTAGTTGATTTGTTTTGTTTGTTTGTATGTTTGCTTGTTTTGTGGTTTTGAGTATATACAGAGTAGGCAATGTTTACTAGGAGTTTAAAAGTTGGAACAGTATTTGAAAAGTTAATTCTATAATTATAAGCAATATCAGCAACCATCTGTTGGATATGTCCTATGAATCAGACAGTTCTTAGCACTTCACAACTTTATACTGCTTCATCTTCAAGGAAAAACTAGTCACACATTATCTTTGTTTCAGAGTTGAGAATACAGAGCTAAAAAAGTTAAAAAACTTGCTTAAGGAGGCACAGCCAGTAAGTGACACAGTCTTCACCCACACCCAGTCCACCTGACTCCGGAGCTCTTCACCAACACCCTGTCAGTTTCCAGGAGGACTCAGAGACCAGTTTTTAAAGCCACACTGAAAAAATTGGAAGAAAATCAAAAAAGATTTTACAAGAATGTAACTCCTCCTCAATGAGTACTTATTTTCTCCATGTGATTTATATCTAGCACTGGGCAAGAGGAAGCGAAGGGACTAAGGAGGAACAGGAAAAGCAGAAAAGAGAGAAGAGAACTTGGAAGGCATAAACTAGGCAAAGAGTCAAGGGAAAAAGGAAGATCATTCAAAAATATATAAATGAAAATGTAGCCTAGTACTGAAAAGTAAAGTTAGCATATCACTGTAGTCATTTAAAAATTATGTGTTTAGGAACTAGGATATAGCTCAGCGGTAGAGCACATGCTTAGCATGCAGTTTGATTCTGAGTACCCTCCACTCAAAATAAAACATTTTAAAGATGTATGTTTAAACTGATAGAAATTTAGCATAATGAAATATTAAAAATGCCTACACATACACATACCCTTCCAAAAAACATAAGGCTATGATTATTGGTTACATAGAGCGGGGGGGGAGGGGGCAGGTATACAGAAGGAAATAAATACACCAAGGGATGTTTGTATCATTTTTCTCATTATGATGTATAATTGCATTGCACCAATAAAAGTATAAAAAAGTCTAGTATATGATATGTTAGTTGAATATTTAGAATTATAGTTCTTAATTCTATGAACAACTCATAAGAAAACAATCTTTGTCTACTTGACTGAATATTTCTTTACAGTACGTTAGAAGTAATGAGCCAAATGAACACTTTTGGTTTTCCTAAGGCTGTTGATGCCTGTTGCCAACTTTCTCTCCAGAAGAAAGTTGTGGCACTGTCCAACTCATGAACCCTCATCCACATGAAATTCTATCATTCTTTCTAGTGTCTGTCAGTCTGGTCTGTGTATCTCATTGTTTTAATACTTTTCTTTGGCTATTAATAGGCAGAACTTTAAAAAATACATAGAACACTGGCCATTTATTTTATCTCACTGAAGTTTTATAAAAAGAACTACAGGTAGAAATTATTACTTCATTGATAAGAAATATTTTAATTCATTTAAAGTATCTGATCAAGCCGGGTGTGGTGGCGCACGCTTGTAGTCCCAGTACTTTGGGAGGCGGAGACCAACCTCAGCACGCATGCGCACGCGCGATCGATCTCTCTCTCTGTCTCTCTCTCTCTACCTAGTGAGGCCCTCCGCAACATCGTGGGACCCGGTTTCAAAAATAAAGCATAAAAAAATGGGGCCGGGGGTGTAGCGTGGAGGTAGAACGCCCCTGCGTTCAATCCCCCGTACCGACCGCAAAAAAAAAAAAAATAATAATAATAAAATAAAATATCTGATCAAATTTATTTATCAAGTCAATGGCAAAACTAAAATCTCTATTTTTTTTAAATCACAACTGTTTACTTACAAATTAAAAGAACTATTAAATGAATTTTATCTGTAATGAGAATATTTGGTACCTTAACAAACCTTTGCTATTGATTTAGAAAATTTCATATTAAAACACTAAATAAAAATGATTTAATAATGAAAGCGATCTATTACCATATTTTAAAGTGTTTTTACTATCAATGATTGCCTAGTTTATATATTTTATTCCACAACAAATCATCTTTAATACTATTAATCATTACTTCAGATATATCAGGTTCATAATTTGTTCATCTACTTTCAAATACCTAAGATATATTTTAAATTACTTATTCATACTACTGCAAATAATTTTCTAACTCACAGTACATTTTGACACCGTTGATATTTCAAGTAAACTTCAGGTAAAACTGTATAAAGGTCACTTTTTAGTACTAATAAGTCTTTCTTGTTTTATACAGAACTCATTTCCCCCTCCATAATTTTTTTAATGTAATGCTGAGGTGGAATGCTTTTCAGAACGCACATGATGAAAACATACAGCCTCTTGTCCTTGAGTGGTGAAAACAGAGTAAATGCCTGAGTAGTGGAATGGATGAGTACCTTCACTGAAGTGTAATGAGAAATATGCTGAGTGCAAACAGCTTTTCTCTCTTCATCAGTGAATCATTTAAAGTTCCTAGGTTTTAAAACGAAAACAATCCAACTTTTATAATGGCAAGAGTCTGCCTACTTCCTGATAAATCTAAAAATGCCAGCCTCGTTGTAAATGAATTCTGCACCCCTGGATTCCATTCCTTTCTTCTCCAAAGACCAAGAAATGTTAGCAGTACAGTCAATAAACACACTAGAGAATGAAGGAAGCCTGAGAGAAGGAGAACAAGGTCAGAGGGGAGGAAAGCAAAGTCTAGACCTGGACTAGCAGAAAGGGTTTACATTCTGGAAACATCAAGGAAAAGTGTTTTGCCAAATGAGCAGGTATGCCACTCAGAAGGCAGGGACCAGCACACTCACTGTGATCATACAGCAAAGTGCCAGATGCCTACAGGAACCAGAAGATCTCTTAAGACCTTCTCAAATCCCACATTTGTTAACATCATTGGATCACTGACTTTCTCTTTAGAGGCATGAGAGCATTTCAGGGATCCCTTCAGTGTCTGATGAGGGTTACTTACATGTGATGACATTGGGCAGCAGGCCTAGAGAGCAGCTAGCACTGCCTACAGCATGAAGGCAGAGGGCTGGCTCAACAGTGTCAGTCAAAAGAAAAAATGGACTCAGCAATTATCTGCTAGGTTAACCACATGGAAAATGGTACTAAGAGGCTGAAGGAGGATGTAGGCAGATTCAGCCACACAACAAAGCAAAATGAAGGAAATGGAAAAGTAAGATGAGGATTTCCATTTTGGAAAAAGCACTTGTACCTAAAAAAGACAAAAGATTACCTTGGCTTATTGGTAAATGTTATGCTCATAATTTTTAAAAAGCAGAAGATGAGTAGTAATTTAGTAAATAATTGTGATATATGAGTATTAGAAAAATGCGAAGAAAGGGTGCAAGGCAGAAATACCCACCCATGAGAGAATAAATAATGTTCTAACATTGATGCCTGAACAAATAGTATAACCATGTTATTTAGAAATAGGAAGACGAATATCAGAACAAATGGGCATGCCAGGTGTGGTGGTACACACCTATAATCTCAGTACTTGGGAGGCTGAGACAGGGGGATCACAGGTTCAAGGGCAGTCTTAGCAATATAGCAAGACTCTCAGCAACCTAGCAAGACCATGTTTCAAAACAAAAAATAAAAAAGGGCTGTAGGTGTAGCTCATAGACAGAATGCCACTGGATTCAATCCCTAGTATCACAAAAAAAGAAAAAAATTATTATATGCCTTTCAGTATAATTTTACTTAAATATACGCTTATTAATTAAAGATAAAAATTAGCCGGGCGTGGTGGCGCACGCTTGTAATCCCAGTACTTCGGGAGGCAGAGACCGGAGGATCCGGGTTCGCGGCCAGCCTCAGCGCTCTCGCTCTCTCTCTCCCTGTCTCTCTCTCTCTCTCTCTCTCTCTCTACTTAGTGAGGCCCTCCGCAACTTCCTGAGACCCGGTTTCAAAATAAAGTTTAAAAAATAGGGCCGGGGGTGTAGCGCGGAGGTAGAACGCCCCTGGGTTCAATCCCCGGTACCGCAAAAAAAAA
>PVJS01035569.1:0-20936 GCA_004027185.1 Glis glis | reverse complement strand
CCCAGGGGCATTTTACCTCCGAGCTACACCCCCGGCCCTATTTTTTTATTCTTTATTTTTAAAACAGGTCTCACTAAGTTGTGGAGGGCCTTCCTAAGTAGCTGAGGCTGGCTGTGAACCCAGATCCTCTGGTCTCAGCCTCCCAAGTACTGGGATTACAAGCGTGCACCACCACGCCCTGCTGACAGAGCTGTTTTTAAAAACAACTTAGCAAAAAGTAGCTAGGTTTTCACCAGATACTGACAAGAGAAGGGGACTGGGAAGGAAAAGAATTTAGTATCATTTGTTGTTTTCATGTTACACTTCTAAGAACTGCAATTTCATGGGCTAAAAGTATTTTATATTATTAGGTACCATCCTGGGTTTGTTTTTTTGTTTTGTTTTGTTGTTGACACTGGAGATTGAACCCAGGGGCATTCTATGCCTGAGCTACACCCCCAGGATGTATTTTTTAATTTTTATTTTGAAACAGGGTCTCACTAAATTGCTGAGGCTGGCCTCAAACCTGTGGTCCTCCTGTCTCAGCCTCCCAGGTACTGGGATTACAGGCATGCATTTAAAGGCCTGCATCCTTTAAATGCAAGTCATTCGCATGCATATATGTATATAAATAATGCTTCTATTCCTGTATGCCCATCTCTGTATCAATGAGACACTAGGAACATGGAAAATATTGAATAAGATATAGACTTTTTTTCTTTGGTTGTTGTTACTGTCTTCAAGGGCCCTGTCATTTCAGCCTCAGAGATTGCTGGAGACATTAATAGAGACCTACAGCTAGTGACAGCGTCAGGCTGCCGGCCTCTTCTGTAAAATCCTCCTGAACACCTGAAGGGCAGCCAGAGAACATAATTTTCCAAAACTCCCACTCTTCTCCAGGTGCGTTCTCGAGACCTCTGAGCATCTGAAGAGCTCGCGCTGTGCCGGGTGCTCTGGCACTCGGGGCCTGTCACCGCATGCGTGTGACCCAAGCTTGCCTCCCTCCCGTGGGTGGGCACACACAGGTGGGGTAAGTCCATCTCCAGGGTCTGAGTCCTTCACCCCGCACCGATGTCCTTTCTCCTAAGACAGTGTCCCCTCCTCCAGGAGCTGAAGTTCATGGAACTTGTCTCCTGTCATTGGAAGTGTGGACGGAGCTCGGGAAGCAGATGCGGCGGGGCTGCGGTAACCTACTTAGGTACCATCAATTCCAGATGGCGCTTGGCTTTGCCGGGAGACTCGTGTCTTGAAAAGTGACACATTCTCTGGAGAGCAGATGACTCTTTTTAAAGGACCAGTTGAAGATGCCAGACTCCTCCAAGAGTTCCGGGACCGTGAGGGTCCATGGTCTGGGATGGAGCCCCTGACAGGCCACCTGGACCACAGCGCTCGCTCCCTCACGCTCTCGCTCTCTCTCTCTCTCTCTCTCTCTCTCTCTCTCTCTCTGCAGAAGGAAATCAAGGAGAGACTGGGCGAGGATAGATCACCCCAAATCCTCCTCCTCTCCTTCCCCTTCAGGGGTTCTGCCCTGGCTCTCCACTCCTGGATTCAATCCTAGGCTTGCCACAGACTTGCAGTGTGACTTCAGACAGGTCACGTGACCCCGCTAAGCCTCACTTCACCAAACGGGAGCCACAGGTCTGGCCTGGTGGGGTAGCGAAGACATTGTAGAGTGCAGAGAGCTCTGAGCCCCGTGCCTGGCAGGGGTGGCTGTGCAGGGCCTGGTCCCCAGGGCCACTGTGACTGTCCCGGCTTCTGGTACTCATCTCCATGGCTGGCCATGGCCTCAGCACCAACAGCTCCACCTGAGCCGCCTCCAGCCCTGGCTTCAGCTGTGACTCAGCCACTAGCAGGTTCAAGGTCCCACGGGCTCTTCCACGGTGACTGGATTTCCACTGCGGGCTGTGCAGTTCCCTTCCCTTCTCTTTGGGGTTTGCCCATAAAGTACTGGCAAGTTCCTCACAGGGAAACATAAAGGCTCCTGGAGGTTGCAGCCACCAGTGATGAATCGGAGGTGTTGTCCTCACCCAAGGTCCAGGGCAGCCCTCAGCCAGGTCAGGCACCCACACAGCACAAAATCAGCTGGCGGGCTGGTCCGACTGTGTCCACAGAGCAGAGGAAGATGCAGGGGAAGGGGCTGGCTGTTAACACGCATGCCGCATCAGGTGTCTTGCAGACCTGATCCTGGAGCCCCGATGAGAAGAGGCAGGACAAGGAGCTGGGTAGCCGAGAAGACAGTCAGATGCATACTGACCCGGGGGTTTCCGAGTAACACACCTGGGTCTTTCTAATAGCTCCTGACCAAAGATGGCACTCTCCTCTCCCCTAGTATACCCCCAAACTAAAGGAAGAGAGGACTTCGTGGGCATTGGCCCATTTCATAGATGGGGATCTTAGGGCACAGAGACAAGAACTAAGAACTGTGTTTAGATAACTCGGCGAGTTCCTGGACTCTCAGCAAGTGAAAGCCGGCTCCCTGGACACCAGCTGTCCTGCAGCATCCTTCCTGAGGCAGGAAGAGGACGTTCTTGGAGAAATGACGCGGGGCCTAGTGTCTCACCAGGAAGCGGATTCCTGGGGGTTGCGGACTAGCGGTGCAGAAACCGTCAATGACAAAGCGGGTCCCCACCATCCTGCACATTTGTTATCCCCACTTCTGTCCTCGTCCCTCATGCCTTGCAGCTGTACCAGATGTGGAGAAAATTACATGTTCCCTGAAACTTAATGACCAAATTTAAAGCAATTTCGAACTAATCAGGGTTCTGTTAAGCTGATTTTATTAATTTAACAGTTTTAAGGGTTTAACAAAACAGCGCGCTTGGAAATCTTTGTTGTGGAATCTGTGTAGGTACAGGAGGGATGGGGCCACCGAGACAGATACTTCAAGGAAAAAGATGATTCGTGATGAAACTAAACAGCCCTTTCCAGAAATGCACCTGTTGCTGCCACTGGGCACGGAGGGATCCCACACCACCGCGTAGGCTACCGAGGACCATTTCTATGGGCTGCTTATGCAGAAGGCAAATTAATGACACTTCTGTCCAGAATTAGAGAATTCAACAGCAACTTTAGAATAACCTGTTGATCATCCACTTACGTCTAGGATTCAGACAAAGCTATCAAGTGTCCTACCTAGTAATTCTTTATACTTAAAATAGAAACAGAACAGGTCATTTCTGATAAAGACTGCTGACAAATTCCTGGCATTCTTCCCACATGCGAGGGCTCATAAGGTAGTGTTCAAATTAAGCCAAACAAACAAAATGCCAGACCCTGATGGGTTTTCATATGTTGCCAAGTGCCGTCTGCAGTATGTCATTATTTTAAAAGATAAATTGTAAGTTCAAATTCATATTTTTAAAAATTACCAGTGTACCTCTCTACAAGAAAAAAGTCTTGTCATTAGAGAATTAAATACACAACACTGACTAGCTGTGTGACTTTAGGTGAATGACTTCACCTCTCTGAGCGTATTTCCTCATGGGGAAATCTTGGATAACCTCCTCGCAGTGGTTTGCTGGAGTAAGTGAATTATTTAAAGTGCTTAGACCAGAGCCCACCTCCCAGGGAGCATTTGGACAATATGAACTATTATCATTATGTGTATCGAGAATAAATGTGGTACCATGATTGAAGGCTTATGTTTCATGACCTGCGCATCAGGCTTACTGTATCTGAGTTTTTTACTTCTTTCTATTTTTTTTAATTAAAAAGGTAATATATCCTTTGTAAAACAAACAAACAGAAAAAACACTCAAACAATTAGAAGTATAACAAGTCAAATTTGAAATTCCTCTCCCCTACTACCCTGAGTCTTTCTCAGAAATAGTCGACAACCTTATGTATATTTTTCCAGAGCATTCTATGTGTGTCTTTAAAAAAGATGCATATACACATTTATGTTAAATGTCATGTATACTGTGCATATATATGCATATGTGTATATATATATGAATATACATAGGTAGTTTTTTTGTTTTTGTTTTTTTCTTTTGTGTGTGTACGTGTGGTACTGAGGATTGAACCCAGGGGCATTCTACCTCTGAGCTACACCACCAGCCCTATTTTATTTTGAAACAGGGTCTTGCTAAATTTCTGAGGCTGACCTCAAACCTGCAATCCTCCTGTCTTATCCTCCCAAGTACTGGAATGACAGGCATGTGCCACCATGCCCAACTACCTAAGTATTTTTTAATACACTATTCTATGGCTTGCTTTTTTACTTAATAATCTATCATGGGGCCGGGCATGGTGGTGCATGCCTGTAATCTCAGTACTTGGGAGGCTGAGACAGGAGGATTGAGGTTTGAAGCCAGTCACAGAAACTTAGCGAGACCTGAGACCCTCAGCAACTTAGGGAGACCCTGTTTCAAAAAATAAAATAAAAAGGGCTGGGGTGTAGCTCAAAGTTAGAATGCTCCTGGGTTCAATCCCCAGCACCAAAAAAGGAAGGAAGGAAGGAAGGAAGGAAGGAAGGAAGGAAGGAAGGAAGGAAGGAAGGAAGGAAGGAGTATCAATGGTTCCTGGGCCTGGGGAAGGAATCCCATGGATTCCTGTTGTCTAATGGCTATAGAGTTTCAATTTGGGAAGACAAACACATTCTGCAGATGTACAGTGGTGACAACTGCACAATAGTGTGACCATACTTAATGCCACCAAATCCTACCCTTGCAAGTGGATAAAATGGAGTGTTAGGTATATTCACCACAGTTTTCTTTTAAAAGTGGAATGGTTTGTTTTAGGCCCCTCCCCAAAGTCCCTGCATCCAAAGAGCAGCCTCACAGAAGCAGTTCCCAGAGAGCTTTGTGGACATTTGTGCTTGGTGGCCCAGGCCCGGGCCACCAGCAGGTCACCCTGCATGGGCTGGAGGGGGAGGGGCGGGGAACACAATTGTTATTCATTTCATCAATGAGAATGAAATCAGCAAAATAATGAAGGCAGGTCCAAAGGCGTATGGGCCTTTCTGAATCCAGTCAGCAGGTGAACTGAGGTTCCTTACGCTCGATCATTTTCTGTATGTTTAAAATCACGTAACTATTAAGAACTACGTTCTTTTAAATTGGAAAGTGCCATGACACTTTATTCAAGAAATCTAGAATGCCTAGGTTCCTAGCTGGTTCAGCTTGATGATTCAGTTTTTAAAAATGTAACGGGAAAATAAACAAAGGACTGACAACTTCTTATTTTGCTAAGCGAGGACATTTTTTTAAAAAATTGCCATCTGCGTTCAATATTATTTCACAAAACAAGGTGCATTTTGTGTTCAAAACTGAGCTGGGACATAAAAGACAGTCCTTCCTAACAAAGATCGGCCGGCAATCCTTCCCAACGGGTATTCACACACCGGATCATCCTCATTTCCCGAGTTTTGCCGCAGAGGAGGGACGGCTCCACAGGCTGGTACCAGCCAAGGCTCCCGTTCCCGCTCCTCGCCCACATTCTTCACCTGCAAACCTAGAGTCATTCTGCACCTCAATCACCCAGCACCCTTCAGGCACAGTTGCCTTCACAGGTGAGCACCCAGCCCTCCGTCCAGACCAAGGACGCAACACCCCTGCCAGGGAGACTGTGGATGGAGACAGACCCATGCCCCCCAGGAAGATTCCGAGCTACACCCCATGAGGGGGACCATGAATTACACCCACCAGGAGACTACAAATTACACCCACCAGGGGCTCCGAATCACACCACCCTCCAACGAAGATTCTGAATTAAGCCCCACCAAGGAGCCTGTATCGTAGCCCACCAGGGAGATTCCGAATTACACCCCACCAAGGATACCGCATTACGGCCCTCCAGGGAGACTCCATCTCACACCCCGCTCTGAATCACACCCCTCTGGGGAGACTTTGAATTACACCCACCCACCCACCCACCAGTAAGATTTCAAATTACATCCCACCAAGGAGACTGCATTACACCCCTCCAGGGAGACTCCGTCTCACACCCCACTCTGAATTACACCCCTCCAGGGAGACTGAATTTCGCTCTGCCAGGAAGACTCCTGAGTTACACCCACCAGGAAACAGGCACCTGGTTGTAGAGTTTTTCTACACCATTGTGCGTATTTCTCTCCTTTCATTCCCCGGGGCTCTGGCTTCTTTCAAAGAATGGTGCCTGGCGCATCCATCATTTTCAATAAACTGTGTTAATGGGTGAATAAATTAAATGTGAATGAATGAAACTGACTCTAAAGGAGGTTTATGAAGAAGACCCCCAGCCGGGCGTGGTGGCGCACACCTGTAATCCTAGTACTTGGGAATGCTGAGACAAAAGGATCGTAGGTTCGAGGACAGCCTCAGCAACTTAGACCCTCAGCAACCTAGCGAGACCCTGTCTCAATATTAAAAAAGAAATTTAAAAAGGGCTGGGGGTGTAGTTTGGAGGTAGAATACCCCTGGGTTCAATCTCCAGTACCAGAAATAAAAAGAAAAGAAAAAAGACCCTCCCCTACCCTGTAGAACTTAAATGGGGACTACTAACCATGGCGCAGTCACACTGCAGCTGAGTATTAGAGCTGACAAGAACCCAGGTCACCTGAGTTCAGCTCAGTGTTCTCCTGTACATGAAGCCACCACCATCGCCACCATCCCTGACTAGGAGGTCAGCCCCGGAACCAGCATTGCGGGCGCCTGGAGCTGATAATCGAGCCCCACACCACCTTGGTGATCGCTGTGCCCCAGTCCTAACACTCGCATTGATGTATATTAGCTCAGTTAGTCCTGCACTCTGCTAAAAAGGGTTTTACACCAGCACCCCCTTATACAGATTTGCAAAAATAGCACAAATAATTCTTGTACATCCTTCACCAGATTCTCCCAATGTTAACGCATAATTCATTTACTTTCTTTCCCTTTCTCTCTGTCTCCCTCTGTCCTTCCTTCCCTCCAAACAAATACACAAGCACGGCTATTCGTCCACGTTGTTTCTGAATTGAGAGTAAGATGAAGACGCAGTGCCCCTTTACATCTTCCCTGAATTTCCTACAAATCAGAACCTTAACGTTGACGTAAGGCTGTCATCTAATCTACAGACCTTCGTGGTTCACCAATCATCCTACAACGCCTGTGAGCGCAGAAGGAAGGACTTCTACGCCTGCCTGGTCCAGGATCCCAGCCCGCATCTCCCTCGCCTCTAGTTTTTGTGTGTCTTTAGTCTCCTTTAATTTGGAACATTTCCTTGACATTTTTGTTTCTTTCACAACCTTGACATTTTTCTTAGCATACCGGCCAATTATTTTGTAGAAGTCCCTCGATTTCGGTTTCTCTGATTTCCCCCATAATTAGGTTCAGGTTGCACACTTTGGACAGGACTACCATGGAAGCAATGCGGTGTCTCTGTCCCTGCTTCCTACCAGAGCCACGGGGCGTCTACTGTCCCGCCATTTTGATCACCTGATTGAGGCGATGTCTGCCACATTTTTTCATTGTAAAATTAGAATATCTCCCCTGAAATTAATATGAATCTTATAGGGAGATATGCTGAGAATTACATAAATTCCTTCCTCATGGTCAGTCTACTATAAGGCAGCACTTTTTCTTCTTGCCCACTTAATTATATTAATGATGATTTTTTTTTTTTTTTGCGGTACCAGGGATTGAACCCAGGAGCGTTCTACCTCCGCGCTACACCCCCAGCCCTATTTTTTTATGCTTTATTTTGAAACCGGGTTTCACAAAGTTGTGGAGGGCCTCACTAGGGAGAGAGAGAGAGAGAGAGAGAGGAGAGAGAGAGAGAGAGAGAGCTGAGGCTGGCCGCAAACCCGGATCCTCTGGTCTCTGCCTCCCAAAGTACTGGGATTACAAGCGTGCACCACCACGCCTGGCCAATGATGATGTTTTATCACCCCACATTTGACCAGCGGGGCCTGGTTCTGGTGTATGGCACCCTATCTGATTCTGGGAGTACTTGTTTACTTTCTGGTCCAACTTGTTCCAGGCTTACTTGTATTTTCTCTGCCTCAACCCTGGAACTAAACAGCTCTCCAGAGATCTCTGGTGGCTGTCAGTGGGGACGTGAGTTTAGAAAACAAGACCTGAGTCATTGCTGGGACTGCTACCAGGATGCCGCTGCTTCTAGGCTCTATCAGCAGACAGAGCGACATCGACACATGCATAAGTATTTCTGTGTGCATGTATGCATGCACACTTCATGCTCAACCCTCAAATTCCAACCCAACACTGCAGGACTAATTCTAACCTTCCCCTTGTCCATATCTGCAACTCCCTTCTCTGAGCTGGAAAAAAAATGACTTTCATTACATATTTCATTACGTCTACATATTTATTCCCTTATTCTTAAATATAAATGAAGCAATTTCAGAATTGCTAATACATATCACTTTAGAAAAAAAAACTTACTAACTAGAGTAAGTGTTTAATTTTCTTATAGCTTATTTTTGTTGTTGTTGTTGTTGTTGTTAGTAGCCTCAGGGCGACTGGTCAAAATATTGAGTCCCAGAGTTACTTGGGGAGCTGCCCCATTTTCCAGCATAGTTTAATCATCCTTTTGAAATACAGTTTCTTTCACTGTTTGTTTTTAACCCACATGGGGGTCTGTCTCTAGCACTTGATAGCTTTTTTTAAGTAATGAAATACTGACATGATTATTAATGTCAAAAGTATACAAACAGGTACCCTTCGCTCTCCATCGCTCTCGCCCCCTTCCTATCATCCTGTCCTCCACCTCGCCCCTAACCACCCCCTTCGGTGACCAACGTCATGAGATTCCAGGTCCCCCTTCCTGTATTCCTTCCGTACTGAAATATACAGACATGTGCATATGTTCTTATTTTACTTGATTACACAATGGTAGCATGCTAAAGATTTTTTAAACAGCTTTGTTTAGGTACGGTTTTAAGCCATAAAGTTCACTCGCTATAAGTGCACAGTCTAAGTTTTGATAAAAACTTACAGTGTACAACTGTCACCACCTTCACCCCAAAACTCCCCTTGTGGGGGGACAAAGTTCATCTGCACTCAGCCCTGACCCATGAAGATGCTCTTCTGCGCTTTGCTTCTGTCACTTACCAGTATATCCTGGAAGTTACCCACATCACTTCACAGAGGCCTTCCTCTTCCTTTCTTACGGGTGCATAGTACTCCATCAATGCCATGTACTGAGTGTTATATACCAACAGTTATTCAACCACTCCATTGTGTTTGGAAATTTCAATTGTTTCCAATGCAGACAGCCCCTGACTTATCATTTGACTTATAATTTTTCAACTTTACAATGGTGGGAAAGTGACAGGCACTCAGTAGAGACCATGTTTCAAGTTCTGCATTGTGACTTTTCCAGGGCTAGTAATATGCAGTACGATGATTTCTCACCACACCAGTCTGCACCACGGAGCTATAGCTCCGTCAGCCACACAATCATGAGGGGAAACAATGACACCCTTTGGTGCACTGTTTCCAAGCCAGATGTTCAGCAGATAAAGTATGTTCAGTGTATTTTCAACTTGCAGTATTTTCCAATTATGATGCATTTGATAAACGCATTGGATGTAACCCCATTGCAAGTGAAGGAGCACCTATGGGTTTTGGAATCGCTAGTAATTCTGTAATGAATAACTTTGCACATGGGTCTTTTGACGCTTCTGATGTATATTTTCAGAGTTAGTTGCTAGTAGAAGTGGAATTTCCGGATCAGAATGTAAATGCAGAGGTACTTGTGATAAATGTTGCCCGGTTCCCCTTCCAAAGGGCTGTACCCATTTGCATTCCCATCAGCCACGCTGAGATCGCTCGCCTCCTCACAGCCTTGCCGACAGATGTGTTGTCAAGCTCTGTAATTTTTGCCAATCTGACAGGTGAAAAATGACGTCTCGGCGTCGTTTTCATTTGCATTTCTCTAATTATGAGTGAAGCTGAACATCTTTTCACATGTTTCAAGGCGATTTGGATACCCTCTGCGTGAATTACCCTTCATGTTTCCTGCCCATTTATCTCTCAGGTCTCCCCTCCTAGGTGTTAACGGTTCTTTATATAGCACGGGGATTAACCCTTTACCTCTGATGTATGCTGCAAAGATTTTCTCCCACATGCTCATTTGCATTTTGACTAGGCTCATGGTGGTGCTTTTGGGGTTTTGTTGGTGGTATTTGTTTGCTTTTTTTTTGTCATGTCAAAACTGTTTTGTTTTATGCAATCAAATTTATCAATCTTTTCTTTTCCAACATCTGGATCTTGATTCAGAATTAGGAAACCTTTTCCTGTACCCATATTATAGAAACATTCATTGGTGTTTTCTTCTAGTACTTTTATAGTGTCATTTTTTTTATATTCAGATCTCAGAACCATTTGGAGTTTGTTCTTGTGTATGGTGTAAGATATGCATTAATTTTATCTTTTTCCACAGGGTTGCCTGATGGTTCTAGTACAATGTATTGAAAAACGAATCCCTGTTCCAGTGACCTGAGACACCACCTTTGTCATATGTTAAACTTCCTTGTGTCCTTGGGTCTCTTTCTGTGCTTTCTACTCTTCAATTCCACTGCTACTTTACCCAGTCCTGGGCTGACTATTTCAATTACAGAGGCTGTCTAGTTCACCTTCATGTCTGGTGGGGCTATATTCCCCCAGCACCTTTGATTTTTCTGGATTTTCATGTTTATTTTTCATATGAATTTAAGTACTAGCTGTCTAGCTCTACAAAAAAAGCTCATTGGTATTTTCACTAGAAATGTGTTAAAGTTACTGTTTTTTGGGTTTGTTTGTTTGGTTTTTTTTTTTTTGGTGCTAGGGATTGAACTCAGGGGCATTCTACCCTTGAGACACACCCCCAGTCCTTTTTTGTTTATTTTTGTTTTGATACAGGGTCTCACTAAGTTGATGAGAGCCTCACTACATTGCTGAGGCTGCCCTCGAACCTAAGATTCTCCTGTCTCAGCCTCCCAAGTACTCAAGTACTGGGATTACAGGCGTGTGCCACCACACCCAGCCAAACTGGCTTTTTATGATGTTAAGTCTATCCACTAAGAGCAAGGGATGTCTGTTTGTTCAAGACTATTTGCGTGTCTTCTAGAAGTGATGACAAGTTTTCCTCATGTAGGCTTTGACTGTATCTTACTAAATTTACTCCTGAATATTTTATCTTTTTGCTGTTATTGTATCCTCAGCTGTTTCTTATTTTATATGAGAAAGCTATTGAGTCCTTTATGTTGAGTGTGTGTGTGTGTGTGTGTGTGTGTGTGTGTGTGTGTGTGTGTGTTATGTGGTATTGGGGATTGAACCCAGGAACAGTCTACTTCTTAGTTACACCCCCCCGCCCTTTTTTATTTTTTATTTTGAAATACAGTCTTGCTGAGTTACTACATGCTAGCCGTCAACCTGTGATCCTCCTGTCTCAGCCTCCCAAGCACTGGGATTACAAGCATGCTCCACTGTGCCCAGCTATATATTAACTTTTTATCCTGCGACCTTCATGAGTTCTTTTGTTGTTTAATTTACTTTCATTAGTGATTCTGTTGGATTTCCTAGTACAGTACCATATCATGGGCCAATTGATGCAGTTTTGAGTCACCTTTCCCAATACTCATGCCACTGATTGATTTATCTAGTGCTAATATCACTAGTACTGTTTCAAGATAGCAGTGGAGACAACGGGCACCCCTGCCTTGGTCCTGATCTTAGTGGAAATGCTTCTAGTGTTTCCATCAAATAAGATCCTGACATTAGGATTCAAGCATAGAAGAGATTTTTTTCATATTAAGAAAGTATCCATCCATTCCTATTTTCTTCAATGATATCTCAGACATGGTTTAAAGATAATCTAAGTAAACAATCATATGATCCTTTTCCCTAGATCTATTAATATTCTATATTAATGGATTTCCTTATGTTGAACCAACCTTGCATTCCTGAAAAATGCACCATTGATTTCTTAATATGGTGTTGGATTTGGTCCATAAATAATTTGTTCAGTACTTTAACTTCAATATTTAAGTGATATTGTTCTGTAATTTCATGATTGTACCTGCTTTTGCAGATTCAGATGTTGATGTAAAATCTCTTTTCAAAAGAGAATTAAAATATACTTGGAATTTTCAATACCCTGAAACAATTCATAAAGAGTAGAGGATATCTGGTCTTCAAAATTTGTCAAAATCCCCCATGAAGCCATCTAGGCCTTGTCCTTTTTTTTTTTTTTTTGCATGATAATTCATTAATGACCTTCTCTAGATCTTTTATAGAAATTGATCTATTTAAGCTTCTTATTTTGAGTTGGTACTGTATTTTATCTAAGTCTTCATATTTATTTTGATAGAGGTCTGAAAAATAATGCTATAATCTTTTCAACTTCATTTGCTTCAGTGGCTATATCTTCTTATCATTTCTTGTTTTATTGTGCTTTTTCTCCATTTTTTATAGTTAGCAAGAATTTTTTCATTTCATTTTGCTAATGTCTTTAAAAACTAGATTCAGGGGTTATTAATTAGATCTACTATTCTATTCTCAACCTTATTTTTGTTTTGCTTTTATCCTTACTATTTTCATGTGTGTGTGTGTGTGTGTGTGTGTGTGTGTGTGTACATGCATGTGCGTGCATGTGTGTACGTGTGCCTTTTTGGTTCTTTTTCTAGCTTTTGGAGCTGGGAATCTTGTTCATTTATTATATTCTTAGGAACGTGAATTTTCCTCTTTTCATTGCTTTCAATGTATCTCATAAATTCTAGCAGGAAGTGCTTTCATAATCATTATTTCTTTTTAATTTGTTTCCCCTTTTGTCCAACAGTTGTTTAACAGAAAGTTTTTTAAATTTCCAGTTAATAGGGTCTTTTGTCTTTGTTAATAATGACCAATTTTAGGGTGTCGTGATCAGAGAATATCGTTTGTAATATTTCTACTTCATAGGACTTACTAAAGTTTTCTTTGTGACCTAATATCTGATATATTCTTATAAATGTTCCATGTGTGCTTGAGAAGAAGGCACATTCTGTTATCGTAGCATAAATGTAAAATCTATACATATATGTATATTATATATGGATATGTGTGTGTGTGTATATATATGTAAATATATAAAATACTTACCTCATTATGTTATGTTTTTACCCAATTGATCTGCCTTGTGCTGAGCGTGTTAAAGCCTCCCATTACTAGTGTGTTTTTATCTATGTCTCCTGGTTTCTTTTGTAGTCTCTGCTTTATCAAGGTGTTCCTGTGTTATCTCATGCATGCATATTCATAACTGCTATATAACTACTTTGAATTGTTATTAGCGCCCTTGTTTCTGAATGCAGGAAGTGAGCACCTGCTGCAGGCAAGGCATGACCCGTGTCATCATCTCTCCTTCTGTGTATTTAGGAGCACTGGCCACAGAGGGGCACAGAGATCCTTCACCATGGTGAGGACAATATGGGGCTCTGGCACAGGTGCTCCTCATTTGGGGAACCAATTGTTCCAGAAAGTATTCTTAATCCTTGGCTCTTTCCACCTGTTCACTCAGCCAGCAATCTGGACAGTCCTCCACAGCCACTGCCAAGCAACCTACTGCTGCTGAGAACGGATGCATCTAACCCAATTATGTTTGCAAAAGATTAACACGCACACACAAGCACACATGCACACGGAACTCTCCAAGGTTATGACTTCCTGACACCATATTGTATTTTGTATTCTGCTGAGTTAGGGCAGACTTCTTAGGAAGGAGGCTAAGGCAGGCTTCCTTCTGCATGCTGCAGAACAGCTGCAGGGAGCTCGCTGCAGCGGGGCTGCTTCACAAGCACCGGCTCCCCTTGCCTCTTTGTGAAATACCCACCCTGTGCCTGCAGGGAGAGAGCTCCTTCTGCAGGAATAGCGAGGCAGAGAGGCATCCTCTCTGTGCACAGAAGGTATTTTGGAAGCAAAGATTACAGGCCTTGGCCCAGAGTCAAGTCAGGATGTAAATGCAAAGAGAACCAGTAAGACCTCATTGATTAGCAGTGTAGGAGAGGGCCCCAAGTGAACCTGGGGTTAATCAGCAGGCCAGAGGAGGGGGTGTGGCTTAGTTCAATGCCATTAACACCCGCTCCCTCCTTGCCCCAACACACTGTCAAAATGTTACCCAGAACGTGCCAGCCTAATTACAAATGCTATACCTTCATTTGGTGGGCAATTAGTAGTCACTAGAAAGGCAGAGGCACAAACAGGATAACTGTTCACAAACCTTTTAAAAGAGCCTTTCAAAAACAGCAGCAGAGATACGGCCTGGGCCAGGGAGGTGTGAGAGGGACCTATCTTATGCACCCACACTCTGCACCAGCTCTGGGAGCCCTGGGCAGAGAGAGGAGCAAAAGCTACTAGAAAAAGAGAAGACCATCTTCTTCCCTTGAAATGTTCAGGAATTTCTCTCATGAGAACTTCTCAGGGAGAGAGCCATATTGATGCATGGGGAGAGGCTCAGTGTGTGGGAGGAGCCTCGGTGTAGGGGAGGACCTTCAGTGCATGGAAGGGGCCCCCTGTGTAGGAGGTGCCTCAGTGAATAGGAGAAGCCTTGGTGCATGAGAGGAACCTTGGTGTCTGGAAGGAGCCTCGGCGTAGAGGAGGAGCTTCAGTGCATGGGAGGAGCCTCGGAATAGGAGAGGAGCTTCAGTGCATGGGAGGGGCCTCAGTGTGTGGGAGGAGCATCAGTGCATGGGAGGAGCCTCAGCATGGGGTAGGAGCCTTGGTGTAGGAGAGGCTCCTCAGTGCATAGGAGGGGCCTCCGTGTGTGGGAGGAGCCTCTGTTCATGTTAGGAGCCTCGGTGCATGGGAGGAGACTCAGTGTGGAGGAGGAGCCTTGGTGTAGGGGAGGAGCTTCTGTGAGTGGAAGGGGCCTCACTGTGTGGTAGGAGCCTGTGTGCATGGGAGGAGACTCACTGTGTGGGAAGAGCCTCAATGCATGGGAGGAGCTTTGGTGTGTAGGAGGAGCCTTGGTGTAGAGGGAGGGGCTTCAGTGTAAGGGAGGTGCCTCAGTGTGTGGTAGGAGCCTCGGTGTGGGGGAGGGGCTTCAGGTATGGGTGGAGCCTCATGCATGGGAGGAGCCTTAGCATGGGGGAGGGGCCCAGTATGCAAGAGGGGTCTAGCGTATTGCCTGGTTGGTCCCAGATATCCAGTTGTGCAGAGCCTGACCAATGTGTTTTCCTCTTCCTCTTTGGACATTGTTAAACTATTTTCCAGCCACTCTGCAGACAGATGGGGCCTGTGACTGTCCAATGGCATGGGGCACAACAATGTGTGCCACTCCCAGACCGAGTTCATAACGATGTCTCCCGTGTCACCAAAGGGCCTGCCCAAGATGGCACAGCCAGTAGGCAGCCTGGATATCACTACAGTTCACATGTTAGCACTCTGCTCACAGCCTCCCGGTGCATCCATTCTCCCAAGTGTCTCAATTAAATATTATGTGGTAGGACCTTGTCTCTAAATCTATGATTGCGCCTAACACCTGAGGCAGATACCCAGACATACCCACCCCGGGCCTGTCTACCCCCTTCACTCCCACCACCACGGAGAGAAAAGTGCAAATGAGATCGAAAGTCAGGAGGAGCCGACTCTAAGCCAAGAGAGGCTGAGCTGGGAGAGCAGGTGGACTCTAGTCTGTGGCAGCCCCTGATTCTAAGCCTGAGGACACCTGTCCAGGACCCTGTGGTCTTGGTAGAGAACTGTTCCAGAACGCAAAAGCATCATTCCCTTGGAAGAAGCCCCTCCCTGTGTAAAGAAACCAGGCTGCCTTCTCCTAGTACCCACCCCCCAGCTACCCAGGACTTCTGCAGCCCCGAGACTCCCCCTGGGTGCACGCAGCAGCCCCGCTCTTCCTGGTGACCACAGAGCCCCGGGTTTGGGGTTTTCTCCCCTTCAGTCTTGCCTGCACACCATCCTCCTGCCTGAGCAGCTTCAGCTGCAGCAGCAGCACATCCTGCTCTAAGGTAGCTGTTTCTGCAAAGCCTGGTCAGACACAGGCAGCGGGGGCAGCTGACCCCACTTCAAGAGTCAATCGCTTTAATATGAATCAGAGAGATCCAGCCTCACCCCGCCCCGTCCCCAAAGAGGAGGTCGCTGAAGTCAGAATGGACAAATCGGGGGCCACACCTAAGGCCAGGGGCCAGGGGCCACAGCCCGAGGCCTCCTTGGGCTCCCTGGTGAGTGTCGGGCTTTCTGAGAGAACGACTGGCAAGATCAACTACATAGAAAAGAAGATATTGTGAAATCAGTGGACAGGGGCAAGAACACTGATTTTACGAAACCAAGAGGGCGTTAGGCAGAGCAGCCCGTGCGGGACCTGAAGCTGGCCAGGGGGGCTCAAGGGACCGAGCCTGCTCCCCTCAACTGGAGGGGGGAGGGCTGGCCAGGGTCAGGGCTTTGCACAGAGGGGGCCTTTGATCAACTTGGGGTTTGACTCAGAGCCAAGAGCGAACTCCAGGGCTCTTCTACATTTGGTGGCCGGGGGCAGCAGGCTGTAGGACCAGATGTAGGGCCTCCAAGCTTCAGTGGGCCCTGCAACCACTTCCGCCCCTCCCCCAGCCCGCGGCCCGCCCTGCTCCTCATCCCTCGGCTGTGCTGGAGGAAAACCCATCATGGGAAGGCTGGGATTCCACGTCTTAATTCTGATTATGGCTTAATACGACACGCAGGCCATTTGGCATGGTGCCTCTCTGCTGAATGCAGGAACGTTTTAATGGAATTGTGTTATCATGCAAACGTGCGGCCAACTGTTCAAACAAGATACTTCATCCAGCTTTCTTGAAGAGCTAAGCAGGCCGGGGGAGGATGGAAAACACCAGAATAATCAGCGCGGAGCTGGACATTTATGCATGGAGAAAAAGAATATCTCCAAGACTTGGCTGACACCATCTGTCTCCATCACAAATTCCACGGCATCAGTCTGCCAGCGTACCATGGCCAGGTGTCAACGACCCGTCTACTGTCCTTCCCAGAGCATCCACGGGGACAGGACACAGCACCTGGACACCTGTGGAGTGCCAGCATCCAGGTGTGTGCCTGGGCCTGAGTGCCTGTCTGCCTCCCTCTCACCCGTTCCTGCATCTCTCACAGGAGTGCACACATGCACACCTGCACACACACACACACACACACACACACACACACACACACACACCCCAGAATAAACCAAGATGACTTAAAATTTTTTTCTAAGTTTACAATCCTCTAAAAAATGATTTTCAAAAATAGTTTCGGGCCGGGCATGGTGGCGCATGCTTGTAATCCCAATACTTTGGGAGGCGGAGACCAGAGAGGATCAGGGTTCGCGGCCAGCCTCAGCTCTCTTGCTCTCTATCTCTATCTCTCTGTCTCTGTCTCTCTCTACCTCGTGAGGCCTCCGCAACTTCGTGAGACCTGGTTTCAAAATAAAGTATAAAAAATAGGGCCGGGGGTGTAGCTTGGAGGTAGAACGCCCCTGGGTTCAATCCCCGGTACCACACAAAAAAAAATAGTTTCGGAAAGAACGATACCCTAATCCTGGGAAGAGCAACCTGGGTGCCCGGTGGATGGAACAGTCCCGGATGCATGGCTGAGCATCCGCACCACAGGTGGTTCTCTGTGGCACTTAGCCTGGAACCACTCTGCCCTGCAAGGGAACCGCCGGGGCCCACAGCATGCAGAGGACTGAGGGCGGCGGCACCTCTCCTGGGCTTGACACTGGTGCTCCCTGACCTCTCCCCTGCCCTCCAGGGAGCAGCTCTAACTCCCCACTTCCCAGAGCACAACAAGAGCCTGGGCTGAACCCAGGGCCGGCTTCTCCCACCCACCCAAGTGTCTTTTCCCCAGGGGCCGGCCCTAAACACTGCTTTCTTGCCCTGTCCCCCCCACCCAGGAGCGGTCGCCCAGGCCTCTAGCCAGGCAGTGCCATTGGTCACTTGAGGGTGGGCAGCATGCTCTGCACACCTCCAATCTGGAAGGAAGGAGCTTGCAGTCAGCCCTGTCTCCCTTCTAGAATCATCCAGCCACACGAGGGTGGGGTGGGCTACCTCTTCTCTCATCCAAGGCGCTTGTAAACAGTGACTTTTTGAAAAAGGGCCTTGCGTATTTTTATGTACCCAAGATTTATGGAAATAATTAAGAAATTTGATTACAATTCCATTGTGGCTGTTTACTTGGAGAACAACCCTTTTTCGTGAACACTTCCTCACTCTGACTAATGCACTCGCGTTTCTTTTTATTTTTAAAGCATAAATTTTCCTTGTTGATAGTGACTGTGTATAGCCCTTGCAGCGGAGGCTGTTTTTACTAAGTTTCTAATCTAATAAGTTCTGCAGAAGAATAATGCAGCCGTTTCCACGGCCTGACAGAGCTGCTCCTGCAGGGGCTGTGGGGCTGGAGGGCTCTCTGTGCACTGCGCCTTGGTGGGCCATTTTTCCTTGGGGAGCAGGCAGGAAGTGAGGAAAGGAGTGGGGGAGCTCCTGTGTGAACGGATTGCAGGGTTTGACAGTCATGATAAAAAGAAAGGTGCACAGAAGCCGGGCATGGTAGTGCACACTTGTAATCCTAGTACTTGGGAGGCTGAGACCAGAGGATCTGGGTTCGCGGCCAGCCTCAGCTACTTAGTGAGGCCCTCCGCAACTTAGTGAGACCCTGTTTCAAAATAAAGAATAAAAAATAAGGCTGGGGGTAGCTTGGAGGTAGAACGCCCCTGGGTTCAATCCCCAGTACCGCAAAAAAAAAAGAAAGGTGCACAGGATCTTGAAGGTTGGGTTCTATGGTTTGCATCTGGAATGTCCCCCAAAAAATTGTATGTTAAAGCATGCTCCCAAATGCAAGAAGGTTCAGAGGTGGGGGCATGGCGAGTGTGGCCCTGGGGACTATATATGTTCCTACTCCCATCCTCTCGCTCTCTCTGCTTTGGGCCACCATGATGTGACGGCAGCATCCCTCCACCATGTGGTTTCTGCCTTAGAGCTGGCCAACTATGGACTGAACCTCCAAAACTGTGAGCCAAATAACCTTTCCTCCGAGAGAGAGAGAGAGAGAGAGAGAGAGAGAGAGAGAGAGAGAGTATGTGTATATGTGTGTGTGTGTGTGTGTGTTTTACTAGGGATTGGACCCAGGGGCATTCTACCTCCAAGCTGTCCCTCCAGCCCCAATTTATTTTTTGTTTTGAAACACAGTTTTGCTAAGTTGCTGAGGGTCTCCCTAAATTGCCCAGGCTAGCCTCAAACCTGTGATCCTCCTGTCTCAGCCTCCCAAGTACTTGGATTACAGGCATGTGCCACTGTGCCTAAGTTGTTCTTGTCAGGTATTTCTGTCACAACACAGTCAGGAAAAGCTGATTAAAACAGCAAGGGACCTCAGTGGTCAAGGTAACCCACAGCAAGGGCTGAGCACCTCGGGTCCCACTGGGTTCTGCTGGTCCCCCTTGGGTCCTGTTGGGTTCCCATGGATTCTAGTTGGTTCTGCTGAGTCCTGCTGGTTTCTGCTGCGCCCTTCTGGGTTCCACTAAGTTCTGCTAGGTTTTGCAAAAAGCAAAGTCCACTGTTGTCTTCCTCCCTATACCTCCCACCCCCAAACCAAAGGATCTCATAAAGAAGTGCTTAGCATGTGCAGGGCACTGGGTGCAAAACACAGCGCGCACGCGCACGCGCGCACACACACAGAAAGATACACAAATTCATATTGTTTTCCTGTACTTTCCTGGCACAAAGATTTAAGAAGGAACCCAGCGTTAACTGGACATTCCACCGTCTGACACTATTTCTCTGCACCACTCCAGGACACGGGATGCTCGCTCCCAGTGTTGGTGCCTATGCCCAAGGTCTCAGGACGGGTCCCGTGGTGGAGCTGGCATCCAAATGCAGCCATGCCAACCCTCAACAGGACTGAGGACAGCCGACTGCTATTTCTGCATCCTCTGAGGAAGTCACAGCTGAGGGGGCCGGGAGGGACACAGAGTCCAGCAGCTCGTGACTCCCAGCCTCCTGCGCAGGCTGTCACCAGCCGGGCTTTGGCATGGGATGGATGGACAGAGCTGGCCTGTCCTCCCCGAGGCACCAGGGAGGGAATCTAATTTTAGCTCCCAGAGCCTAAAACTACCGGTGCAGAAGAAGACCATTAAACACTCAGCTGTTCCCAGACCGCAGGGATCACAGGCAGAGAGTCCGCAGAGACCCCCACGGGAGGATCAGGGGCGCCGTGTCACCGCCCCTCCCGCCTCACTGCCTGGGGCCCCGGGGATGCCAGCCGCTCCTGGGCACTGTCCCAGGAAGCAAATGTCCCTCCTGCTGCCGAGTACAAATGTCCCCCTGTCTCCCTGGGGAAGGCCTGGTGAGGATGGAATCACAGGGCTGGCGCAGCGGGCTGTGGAGACACTGGCTTAAATGTTGAGGAGAGTTCCCAGGCTGGGGCTCCTCACCTGACCTGCACACAGAAATTCAGGCTTTCTAGCTGGGCGTGGGGGCGCACGCTTGTAATCCCAGTACTTGGGAGGCTGAGACCTGAGGATCCGGGTTCACGGCCAGCCTCAGCTACTTAGTGAGGCCCTCTGCAACTTAGTGAGACCCTGTTTCAAAATAAAAGAATAAAAAATAGGGCTGGGGGTGTAGCTCAGAGATAGAATACCCCTGGGTTCAATCCCCAGTACCACAAACAAAGAAATTCAGGCTTTCTGTACTTATGAAGTCCCTTAGTACCGTCACCTCCTTTCCTGACCATCCTCATAATTCCAAGGGCCGCAGCTTTGTCCTCTGCTTGCTCATGCCCCCTACATCTTCACCTCCCTAGAAGCACTTCTGGATTAAGAAGTAAGGGAAACCAGGCATGGTGGCACAGGCCTGTAATTTCAGGACTTGGGAGACTGAGACAGAAGGATCACAGGTTCGAGGCTAGCCTCAGCAACTTAGCGAGACTCTGTTTCAAAACAAAACAAAAAAGGACTGAGGGTATAGCTCGAAGGTAGAATGACCCTGGGTTCATTCCCCAGTATGAAGAAGAAGAAAAAGAAGGAGGAGGAGGAAGAGGGGAGGAGGAGGAGGAGGAGGA
>PVJS01035568.1:0-20929 GCA_004027185.1 Glis glis | reverse complement strand
GGAGGGAGGAAGGAAGGAAGGAAGGAAGGAAGGAAGGAAGGAAGGAAGGGAGGGAGGAGGGAGGGATGGAGGGAGGGAGGGAAGGAAAGAACGAAGGAAGGAAGGAAGGAAGGAAGGAAGGGAGGAAGGAAGGAAGGAAGAAAGGGAGGGAGGGAGGGAAGGAAAGAACGAAGGAAGGAAGGAAGGAAGGAAGGGAGGAAGGGAGGAAGGAAGGAAGCAAGGAAGGAAGGAAGGAAGGAAGGAAGGAAGGAAAGAAGGAAGGAGCAAGCTAGTTTTGCTTACTTCCAGACCGGGCGAACCCTCTTCATAGCTACTGAGGTCTGGCTGGACTGGCTTCCCAATTCTAAGACCACATTTCTCTTTCTTTGCCAGGCCAAGGTCTGAGAGAAGCTTCTCTGCTCCATGTTTATTTCATCTTTGTTCTCTCTGGAAACTGATATTCTCTGAGACAGCTTTTGTGTACCCTTTCTTCCTTTAATTGCCACTCGGAGGACTGACTCTTCCACCCTGGAGCCCACGCCTCTCTTTTTGGAAGTCACTTCTTAGAGACACTTGGCAGGTCCATCTCTTCTAAGTTCAAATAACAATAAGCCCAAGCCCCATTTTATTATTAGTAAATCTAAAACACACCTTTACTACACTGGCCTCAGTAAGACCCGTGATGGTGTCTGTCTAGTTATGAGGGGAAAGGCAGTTTCCAGAATGTTCTTCTAGTTAAGGGCCAGGTGAAATGTCAGGAGGACAGGTTACTACAGAAGAGAAAAAAGAAAAAGAAAGAAGCAGGATAATTTAGTACTGAGAGTGAGGTATATAAACCACTGAAATACGAAGGAAAGGGGAAGAAGGGAACCTAACACATTTCGAGCACCTGACCTGTGTTAAACCCTCAACAGCCCCTTCTATTATCTCACTGAATTTGTACACCACCACAAGGAAACAGCTGTTGGATAGTGATACTTACAGAAATTAAATAATTGCTGGCTGGGCATATAACTCAGTGGTATAGTGTTTGCTTAGCAAGAACAGGGCCCTGGGTTCAATCTCCAGCACCACACACACACACACTTGAAAAAAGAAAAGAAATTAGATAATTACTCAGCCGGGCACAGCAGCACATGCCTGTAATCCTAGTACTTGGGAGGCTGAGACAGGAGGATTGCAAGTTTGAGGCCAGCTTCAGCAACTTAGTGAAACCCTGTTTCAAAATAAACAATAAAAAGGGCTGGGGGTGTCTCTTGGAAGTAGAATCCCCTGAGTTCAATCCTCAGTACCAAATACATAAATAAATAAATAACTGCTCAAAGCCATAGCATCGCAGTTAATAAGAGGAAAACAAAGGATTCTAAACCAGGCCACATAGCTCTGCTTCAGTCAACGTCACCTGCTGGCAAGAGATAACTAACATACATCAAAGGGAGACGTTCTGAAACCATACAGGTTGAGCGATTAAGATTTGAGACTCTGTGATGGCCAGGGCCGCAGGCCATTGGCAGGGTGAGACTTCTTGCAGACAGGACTGCAAGGTAGTTCAGGTTTCAAGCCAGCTGCGGGAACCCCAGCAACAAGTAGACACCGTGGGTTACCGTTCTCCACCTCAGTCAGATGCCAGGTGGGGCCACAAACTGACTTCCTCAGCTTACTCAAAGCTTCTGCTTACCCCAAGCTTTGGCCCGCACACGGCCTCTTCAGCCCCATTTAACTTTAGCGCCCACTGCCAAGGAAAAATCCTTTTCATGTTTCTTAGTTCTAAATCCCAAGAGAAAATCTGATTAGTATCCCCTCTCCTTTTAAAAGAGACGGCTGGCCAGCCTACAGCCTGTTTGGCCAGGCACCCGGCCTGACCTCATCAGCCTGGGCCTTGCAATGGCTGCTTTGCCTGCCTGGGAAATGATGAGCCAGGATTGAGGTCTCAGCTCAGTTCTTCTCCCTCTATCTATAGTGGCCGGCCTCATGTGCGTGCACACACACACATACACACACACACACACACACACACACACACACACACACACATAAACACTGCCTTGTTTTAAGTCACTCTTTTATCATGTTACCTGGTATTTAATTTCTTTGTAGCTCTCAGAACTATCTACACTTATTCTATTCACTGTTCTTCTCCACTGGAAAATAAGCTACTTCGAAGGAGGAACCCTGTCTGTCTTGCTCTTCCTGTCCTCAGGACTTGGAGGCTTCAGCACCTTTCAGACATTCTGCAGTTCTATTCTGATGAGTGGAAAGGTCGCCGGCTAGGCATGGGCGGGACTGTGGGTAGAGAGGTCCCGTGACTTGAATGTCTAGTCTGAGGGTCAGTTCTCTACTGGTTCCAAACTGTTTTCATATAACCTCACAACAACAGCTCCGTGGGGTCAGTATCTTTATCAGCTCTCTTTTATACACGTAGAAGCAGATTCATAAAAGTTCAGTGTCTTGCCCTAGGTCACCCAGCAGGTGACTGAATGCAGGATTTGAACTCTCTCTTCCAAGTTCTTGCGCTTCCTATACCATGACTCTTCCTCTCACCAGGGTCATGAGGGTGAAAAAGAAACACTGGGTTACAAACTTTAGGATGATAACACGAAATGATACAGAACAAAAGTTATTATTACTTCACTTCCCTGTGGGTGGTAAGGATGGATCGCATCACTCTAGACGTGGTACAAGTTAATCAAGGTTAAAGTCGGGTTCAGGTAAAGCTGAGGGTAACAGATTCTCGAGGCACTCCTTAGGACATCTGGTGTCACCTTTTCAGACCTCTTCAGGTGGCCGGGTGGAGAACGACATGGCCTCCTGCCATGTTCTCCTTAGAGTTCCCCACCAGGGCTAAGGCACCAGCACGGCAAACCTGCTCACAAGGGAGGTGAGATCTGCGAAAGCACTTCAGGGGCACATGGTTTTTGTTGTTGTTGTTGTTTTTTGCGGTACCAGGGATTGAACCCAGGGGCATTCTACCTCCTAGCTACACCCCCAGACCTATTTTTTATTCTTTATTTTGAAACAGGGCCTCACTAAGTTGTGGAGGGCCTAAGTAGCTGAGGCTGGCCACGAACCCGGATCCTCCAGTCTCAGCCTCCCAGGTACTGGGATTACAAGCGTGCGTCACCACGCCCAGCTTCAGGGTCACATGTTCACTTGCTGCAGCCTTCAATTATTACTTGTTGTTTACTTATTGAGTATAAACTATTGCTGTGGACTGAACTGTCCTCCCCCCTTCCTGTGCTGAGGGCCTAATGATGTGACTGTACATGGAGATAAGGCTTTTAGGAAGAAATTAAGGTTAAATCAAGTCATAAGAGTGGGGTCTCAATTCAATAGGATTAGTGGCAGAGCAGGGTCAGGTTACTCAGGGGCAGAGCAGGATGGAGCCCTCAACAATATGGCGCCCTGAATTCAGATTGCTGAGTTTGGGATCCTAGCTGTGTCCTTGCTTAAGTTGATATCTTTAAGCCTCAGTTTCCTCACCTGTAAAAGAGATGGGTAAGCCAGGCGTGGTGGCGCATGCTTGTAATCCCAGTACTTGGGAGGCTGAGACAGGAGGATCCGGGTTTGCAGCCAGCCTCAGCTACT
Source organism: Glis glis (assembly GCA_004027185.1). Classification (NCBI taxonomy): domain Eukaryota; kingdom Metazoa; phylum Chordata; class Mammalia; order Rodentia; family Gliridae; genus Glis; species Glis glis. The sequence continues at coordinate 17,365 of PVJS01035568.1, read as the reverse complement.
TAGGCCCTCCACAACTTAGTGAGACCCTGTTTCAAAATAAAGAATAAAAAATGGGGCTGGGCGTGTAGCCCGGAGGTAGAATGCCATGGGGTTCAATCCCCAGTACTGCAAAAAAAAAAAAAAAGAGATGGGTAACTGTACCCTCACAGCGTACTGACCACTAAGTAAATAACTTGTCAAAAGCGCTTAGCATAATGGTGCCAAATTTGACCCCGACCGTGTTAGCCGCTGTTATTGCTCTAGTTCAACTGAAGGTGTTGCCCTCATGGCCCTTTCCCCTCGCACTGGTTTCTCGCCTGTCAATCACACGTTGGCTCCACCCCTCCATCTCCGGGGGTCCCAGCATGACCCTTGACTCCTCTAGAATCCTGACCACAGCCTCTGCACTTAGTGTCTTCCTTCTTTTACTTTCAGGACAGGTGCAGGGGTGTTTGATCCTCCACCGGTTAGGGCCAAATGTGTGAAGCGCTGGGCCACTGTTTGACTTGATCAAATTGGCCCTCAATTACCCAACACCCGAGGGGTGAGGGCCTGTGTCTGAGAATGTGAAATGTGTGCTCTAGTCCGGGCCTTTGTTAGGCCTTAGTATGCCTGGACCTCCGCTGTGTGGCCCTGCTTACCTCAGCAGCGCTGTGCAGCCTCTTCGAGGTGGAGCTGGGCTAAGTGGATTGATGGAGTTGTTCCTGCTCTGTGCCGGGCACCACCCTAAAGCAACAAAAGAAGATAGAATACCAACCGTGTTTTCAGGGAGCTCACCTTCAAGTAAGGACAAAATACATCGCCTTCACCTCCCTGGACTCGTTTTCTCCTTTGTTGTGGGGATGGGGCTAGATGAGCCTTAACAACTTTCCTGAAAGTATGGTTGAACTAAGTGGTAACTGGGAGCATCTTATGCTAGTTCTCCCCCAGAACAGATTTGGTAATCGGTGTGACTTCCCAGCAGGGCCTGAAGAGCAAGCGTTTGGGGAGAGTGCCCATGTCACAAGCTGTGTACGAGTTTGGAGGTGGGAATCTACAAAAGGTGACTCCGTGGTCAGTTTTTGTCATCTGCTTTCAACTACCACTGGCTGGGAAAGTTTGGAGAGTGCAAGGAACTAATACTCTGCAGGGTCTTGGGATGGGGCTCATCAGTATCCGAAAAGATCTTTAAAGTTTTAGCTTTAAAATTCAGGTCAATGAGCTGAGTGTGGTGGCACACGACTGTAATCCCAGTACTTGGGAAGCTGAGACAGGAGGATCGCAGGTTCAAAGCTAGCCTCAGCAACTTAGCAAGGCCCTATGCAACTTAGTGAGACCCTGTTTCCAAATAAAAAATAAAATAAGGCTGGGGTCATAGTTCAGAGGTAGAACACCCCTGGGTTCAATCCCGAAAACAACAACAACAATAATAATAATAATAATAATAATTAATTAATTCAGGTCAATGTTGCATTCTACCCTAATTCCATCTACATTTGTTTTAGCATAATTTTTTTAAAAATATGCTTTTACTAGTGCATTGTAATCACACATCATAATTACATTCAGAATAATAGGGACATATATGCACACAGCACTTGGTGAGCATCCCCCTGGGACCCACCTCACCCCCTGTCCTACCCCATACATGATATTGGGATTGGCACTGATAATTTTGCATATGTACATAGCATAGTTTGAAGTGTTTCCTTCATCAAGTCTACCTCCCCCCTCTTTCCCCTAGGCCCCTCTATCACTCCACTGGGGTTTTTCCTCCTTTATTTGGAGTCCCTCTTGTATCCCAATTTCTCCCTAGCTTCTGCATATGAGAGAAAACACATGACCCTTCACTTTCTGTGACTGGCTGTCCTCAGTATAATATTCTCTAGTTCCATCCATTTTCCTGCAAATGACATAATTTAGTTCTTCTTTATGGCTGAATAATATTTCATTGTATGTATACACCACAGTTTCGTAATCCATTTATCTGTTGATAGACACATAGGCTGGTACCATAATTTGGCTATTGTGAATTGTGCTGCTATAAACATGCATATGCATAAAAATTTTTTAAAGTAATTGTTGCCTAGTACATTGACACTTCCATAAGATTCACTAGGTTTTACCCTATTGCTTCAAATTTCCCCCTCCCATCTCTCCACACACTCCTAGAGTATGAATCTTCCAGCATGAGAACAACCATTGGAGGAGTAGAAGGTGATTAGGATATGAAAACCAGTTGGGGTCTGGTTACATAAGGCTCTAAGCAGCAAGCGAATGGGTTTAGACTTCATAATGTAAGTAATCTGCAAATCACTGAAACATTTTTGAATTGAGAGGTGAAATTGCAGGCCGGGCGTGGTGGCGCACGCTTGTAATCCCAGTACTTGGGAGGCTGAGACAGGAGGATCTGGGTTTGCAGCCAGCCTCAGCTACTTAGTGAGGCCCTCTGCAACTTAGTGAGACCCTGTTTCAAAATAAAGAATAAAAAATAGAGCTGGGGGTGTAGCCCAGAGGTAGAATGCCTCTGGGTTCAATCCTCAGTACCGCAAAAAAAAAAAAAAAAAAGAGGTGGAGTTGTCAAAGTAATGGCTTGGAAATATTAAGCCAGGCGCAGTGTAAAGAATGATTTTGCAGAGAGAGGCTGGAAGCAACAAGTTGTGTTGTGCAGTAAAGCAGACAATACCATAGGAACCTGCACCTCAAGAGTGGCGACAGGAATGGACAAGGCAGTGACACTAAGCTGTGAAACTGGACGTGTTCCTCTACCCTCCCCCACTTGTATTTGCAGTTACACTCCTTGCATTAGAGCCTGAGATTCATCTCAAATGTAAAATCGGAAGGTAGCACTGTGGGGACCACCTGCGTATTTCTTATTAAACAGCCGCGAATGATGCCATTCGCCAAATTAACTCAGACACTTTAACAAAGTCCTCTCAAAACTCAGGGCTAGGAAGAAAAATTCTATTACTAGTGTACAAGTATGCTTTCTATGGCTTAACAGTGACAGCTATTTAAACCCATTAGGTATTAGTCTTTACCTTTGCTGCTAATAATCTCAGGGCTAAATACTGTGCAGTTTTGAAGTCTTCATTAGCCTGCATAATTTAAACTTTCTTTTTCCTATTCTTATTACTGCTCGCTAATGTTAAGTACACACACTAGTAAAATCATACTGCCCGATTCCCATCCCCACTCCACTACTAACTAGTTGGGTGTTCCTTTCCATTACAGGTCTTGATTCAGAAAGTTGCTCTGTACCCTCTGTACCCATGATTCCTCCTGCCTGGGCTGGACTACCTTATGCATGCTGCTGAGAAAATGCCAAACTCTAACCAGGAAGGACACTCCAGATGTGTGTGTGTGTGTGTGTGTGTGTGTGTGTGTGTGTGTTCCTATGATAGGAAGCCAGAGGAAAACAGACAGACAGACTGATCGACCAGACAAGAGGAAGACAGGAAGCCAGAGAGTAAGAGTAAGACAGGAAGCCAGAGAAGCTGACAAGAAGCCAGAAAGCAAAACAGGAAGTGAGAGAGAGAGAGAGAGAGAGAAAGAAGAAGAAGAAGAAGAAGAAGAAGAAGAAGAAGAAGAAGAAGAAATCAGACAGAGAGGGAGGGAGGAAACCAGAAAGTGAGACAGGAAGTTGGAGATGGAAACAGGAAGCCAGAGAGAGAGAGCGGAAGCCAGAGAGGGAAAGAAGAAACAAGAAAGAAAGCCAGAGAGGGAGACAGACAGGAAGCCAGAGATCAAGACAGGAAGCCAGTGCCAGACAGGAGCTACAGAGAGGGAGACAGGGGGACAGGAAGCCAGAGGGTGAGATAGATAGGAGAAATAAAAGTTATAGGTAGAAAGGAGACAAATAGGGAAGGAAAGGGAGACTGTAGCTTTAAATCTAAAAACTCCATTATAGTCCTCATCTTTGCCCTAACAGTCTGTTTTCCTTTAGGCATAAATTCCTCACCTTCACCCTAAAGGTGTGTTTTCCTTTGGACCTAAATTCCTAAAAGGTCCGGTAAACAAAGGGTCCAATAATCTTGGAGCATGTCCAACTGATTGTGCATAAATGTTTTGGTGAACTGTGAAATGTATCCTAGACTTATGAGGAGTGTCTAGCAGGAATATTGTTAAAAGGTCAATGACACTTGGTATAGCCCAGGTGCCATCCATCAACCAGATGACATAAGCCTGAAGATTCTGAGGAAAACCAGATGGCCATCCCTACGCTGCACTCTTCCCTGCCCCCTCGCAGAGGTCTCCTATGACAGAAGCACTCCACACTCTCAGAACACGCCTCTCACTCTGAGGTCCACGTTCTCTCTTGAATGTGTATTTCTTATTTTGCTAAATAAACCTCCGTTTATGTCTCTGCCTTGCTTGTGTTGAAATTCTTTTCTGTCATGTAAGCCAAGGACCCTGCCGATCCTGAGTTGAGGAATCAGCCCTTCTCCCATGACATCTCAACACAGAGAGGGAGACAGGAAGCCAGAAAGCAAGATAGAGGGAAACAGGAAGCCAGGGAGGGAACAGGAAGCCAGGGAGCAAGACAGGAAGCCAGAGAGCAAGACAGGAAGCCAGACAGCGAGATAGGGTGCCAGAGAGGGAGACAAAATGCTGGAGAGGAGGACAGGAAGCCAGAGAGCAAAATAGGAAGCCAGAAGCTGACAGGAGGCCGGAGAATGAGAGTAAGATGGGGAAGCCAGAGAGGGAGACAGGAGACCAGAGAGAGAGAGAGAGAGAGAGAGAGAGAGAGAGAGAAAGCCCGAGAGCTTGACAACCTGTTGCCTTGCTTAACCTTGGGAGGCGGCTAAAGGGAGGCTTCAGGCAGTCCCGAGAACCAAGTGTTCTGACCGCAGACCCCAGAGAGCCTGACATGTTCTTGAAAGCCCCATCAGGACCCAAGAGGTGACCAAAACATCCCGAATCATCTTGTAACTACCAAACTGATGTCCTCTTCACATACCTCCTATGAAAGAGGAGCCAGGACTCCCCAAATGTGCCTCTCACTCTGGAGACGGCCCACATTCTCCCTGCCAAACAGCATCCCCACCAAGATAAACAGGAAGTCAGAGGGCAAACAGGAAGCCAGATGGTGCAACAGGAAGCCAGAGCGAGCAAGACAGAAAGCTGGAGAGAGAGGGAGATAGGAAGCCAGAGAGGGAAACAGGAAGCCAGAAAGGCAGACAAGAGGCTAGAGAATGAGAAGGAAGACAGAGAGTAAGAGGGAAACAGGAAGTCAGAGAGCAAGATATGACACCAGAGAGGAAAACAGGAAACCAGAGAGCAAAAGTGAGACAGGAAGCTGCAGCAACAGATGGGAAGCCAGAGAGGCTGACAGGAGGCCAGAGAGCAAGAGAGGCTGCTGGAGAAGGAAACAGGAAGCCGGAGAGCAAAAGTGAGACAGGAAGCTGGCAAGTTAGACGGGAAGCCAGAGAGGCTGACAGAAGGTCAGAGAGGGAGACAGGAAGCCAGAAGAGGCCACCCGATCATTCTCTAGAACTCAGTTTCTTTTCTTCTTCTGGGGATCAAACCCAGAGCCTTGCACATGTAAGGAAAGCTTCCCTACCACTAAGTTACACCCTCAGCCTTTGGACCTATTTCTTGATTTCAGTGGGAAGATAATTCTTTTACCCTCCTCTAAAAGAATAGAAAAGATCACTGAATTTCAGTAAGACCTCTGAGACAAAAACATTCTCCTTTAGAGAGGCATCCAAGAAATTACACTCAAAATAAATCTCCTTTGGGCAGGTAACCATTTAATTGGCTGAAAGATCTTTTTTTATTTGTGGTACTGGGGATTGAACCCAGGGGCATTCTACCTCCAAGCTACACCCCCAGCCTTATTTTTTATTCTTTATTTTGAAACAGGGTCTCACTAAGTTGCGGAGGGCCTCACTAAGTAGCTGAGGCTGGCTGCTAACCCGGATCCTCCAGTCTCAGCCTCCCAAGTACTGGGATTACAAGCATGCACCACCACGCCTGGCTGGCTGAAAGATCTTTATACCTGAACTTGTAAGTCTGTGGCTTGTCATGGGTCAGGAGAGAAAGGGGCTACAAATTAAGTGCTCTTTAATTTTTTCAGAGGAACTGGAAGACTCTTTGGGAAAACATCCTAAGTTGTTAGGTTTGATATGCACCATCCACATTAAACTTACCAGAAACAATAGGTACCTTTCAAATGTAATAACTATAAAAATAGAATAATAATATGTGAGGGCCAAATTCATGTCAATTAAATGTTATGACTCATTCGGTCATTGTTAATTTAGATTGATGGAATAGTCCACAGAGCACATTCCTTAGTAGTTTTATAAACTGCATTTGACTGAGCATTAAAATTGCTGTTTTGTTCCTCAATTATCCTGATTAGATTCCTTTTAGAGATCCATGTGCTCATAATCTTTCCAGCAATGCTCCTATAAAGATGTCATCTATTAGGTGCAAGGGCTTCACCCACAGCTCAGAACCAGAGTTTGGGAAGTGGGATGCTGGATAAGACAATTCCCCCAGAGGCCCAGAAGCCAGCACTTCCCAGGGAGACGTATTTCCTGAGGCTTCGCATACTCTGCTTGTTAAACACAAGGACACACCAAGAGAACTAAGTATAAACCCACGGAGGCACCTTTGGATAGTCCTCTGCCACCAAGTGGTTCCAAACAGCATAAGCAGGAAAATGTCTCCATTCTCCCAGTGGCAAAATGAGGACATGTGTCTGCCTTTTATTTACTATTGAACTCCTAAAAATCAGGACTGATTTTCAACAAAACTACAAATGGGTGATGTATGTATTTGAAATATTGCCATTTAGGAATCTCACCATCCTCTCTCAATTTGTCACAATCCTCTCTCAATTTGTCACCCAATTTACCAAGTGGTCAGGCCGACTCATATGCGCCCCACTTGTGAGCCTCCCCTCACTACACTTACCTAATCGTTCAGAGCCTGTGGGCGAGCTAACCTCATGAATTACTACATGCCAGCACAGAGGCCAACTGTGGTGGTCAGAATACTGTGCTGCATATGGGAACACTCTAAATCTACTAGAGACAAATTCTTGAAGGGTAGGAGCCATGATTTATTTACACTGCTCTTTAATCCATCACAACCTTAACTATATATAATTAATTTTTTAAAAAATATACCTTTGTTGGTACACTGTAGTTACACATCATCATGAAGTTCAGAGTGATAGGGACATACCTGCACACCACTTGGTGAACTACTCTCCAGCTCCCCCCTCACTCCCTCCTCTTCCCTGTACATGACACTGAGATTGGCATTGATAATTCTGTATATGTACATAAGGTCAATGTGTTTCATTCATTAATTCTCCCCCACCCTCCTCTAGACCTCTACCATCGATGGCTCCACTGGGGTTTCTCCTCCTTTATCTAAAGTCTCTCTTGTATCCTGATTACTCCCTAGCTTCCACATAAGAGAGAACATATGACCCTTCAGTTTCTGTGACTGGCTAATCTTAACATAATGTTCTTCAGGTCCATCCATTTTCCTGCAAATGACATTATTTTGTTCTTCTTTATGGCTGAGTAAAATTCCACTGTGTTATATCCCATAATTTTTTTTTTTTTTTTTGGTGGAACTGGGGATTGAACCCAGGGGCATTCTACCTTCACGCTACACCCCCAACCCTATTTTTTGTTCTTTATTTTGAAACAAGGTCTCATTAAGTTGCGGAGGGCCTCATTAAGTAGCTGAGGCTGGCCGCAAACCTGGATCCTCCGGTCTCAGCTTCCCAAGTACTGGGATTACAAGTGTGTGCCACCATGCCTGGCTGTATCCCATAATTTTGTAATCCATTCATCTGTTGATGGACACCTATGTTGGTTCCATGATTTGGCTATTGTGAATTGTTCTTCAATAAACATGGATATGCATGTATCACTGTAGTATTCTGATTTCAGCTCCTTTGGAACGATACCCAGGAGTGGTATAGCTGGATCATATGGTGGTTCCATTCCTAGTTTTCTGAAGAATCTCCACATTGACCTCCATAGCGGCTGCACTAATTTGCAATCCAATCAACAATGTATAAGAGTTCCTAATTCCCCACATCCTCACCACCATTTATTGTTGTTTGACTTCTTGGTGACTGCCATTCTGATTGGGGTTAGATGGAATCCCAGTGTAGTTTTGATTTTCGTTTCCCTGGTTGCTAATGATGTTGCACATTTTTTCATATATTTATTGGCCATTTGTATTTCTGAAGTGTCTGTTTGATTCAATTGCCCATTTCTTGATTAGGTTATTTGTTTTTTTTAGTGCTAAGTCTTTTAGGTTCTTTGTATATTCTAGATATTAGTCCTCTATTAGAGGAGTAGCTGACAAAAGATTTCCTCCCATTCTGTAGGCTTTGTCTTTAGACTCTTGGTGGTTTCCTTTCTGCACAGAAACTTTTCAATTTAATGCCATCTTATTTATTAATCCTCATTTTAATTTCCTGAGCATTGGGGGTCTTATTGAGGAAATTTCTATCAGTGCCTATACTGGTGTTGGAGTGTTAGACCTATGCCCTCCTCTAGTAATTTCAGTCTCTGGTCTAATTTCCAGGCCTTTGATCCATCTTGAGTTGACTTGCATTCAGGGTGAGAGATTGGGGTTTAATTCCACTATTCTACAACTGGATAACCAGTTTTCTCAACACCATTTATTGAAAAGGATACCTTTTCTCCAGCATATGTTTTTGGTACCTCTGCCAAAAATCAACTGGCTATAAATGTGTGGATTTTTTTCTGTATCTTCTATTCTGTTCCACTGGTCTATGTGTCTGTTTTTGTGCCAATACCATGCTGTTTTTAACACTATAGCTCTGTGGTATAGTTTGAGTCAGGTATTGTGGTGGTTCTTATTGCTGAGAATTTTTTGAAGGAGCGTTCCATATCTTTGCTGGCTTTTTTTTTTAAACCAATTTGATGGCTGTGAAGTAAAATCTTGCTATAGTTTTAATCACCATTTCATGAGGTTTACCATTTTGTCAAAGGTGTTATCTTTTTTTTTTTTTTCGGTACTGTGGCTTGAACCCAGGGGCATTTTACTTCCGAGCTGCACGCCCAGTCCTATTTTTTATTCTTTATTTTGAAACAGGGTCTCAGTAAGTTGTGGAGGGTCTCACTACGCAGCTGAGGCTGGCTGCGAACCTGCGATACTCCTGTCTCAGCCTCCCAAGTACTGGGATTACAAGTGTGTGCCACCACGCCCAGCTAAAGCTAGTTACCTTAAAAAAATTAAAAACTGCCAGGTGTGGTGGCACATGCTTGTAATCCCAGTACTTGGGAAACTGAGACCGGAGGAGTTTGTGGCCAGCCTCAGCTACTTAGTGATACCCGGTTTTAAAATAAAGAAAAAAAATAGGGCTGGGGTGTAGCCTGGAGGTAGAATGCCCCTGGGTTCAATCCCCGGTCTTCAAAAAAAAAAAAAAGAAAAACTGAGAAAAAGAAAATGTAGAATCCCTTTTGTCTTCTTCATTCACCTATGTTAAAAACAACTTTCCTTGAAGCAGCTGGCATTCTAACACATGGATACATGCAGCACAGCTCCCCACAAACAGACCAGAACTCTCAGGACTGTAAAAGGAAACTTAAGCTGTTGCCAGGACTGTTTTGGTTTGTTTTTGTATTTTTTTTTTTGGTACTGGGGATTAAACCCAGGGTTATTCTACCTCTAAGCTACACCCCCAGCCCTTTTTATTTTGAAACAGGGTAGCATTAAGTTACCACATGCTGCTGGACTCGAATCTGTGATCCTCCTGGCTCAGCCTCCCAAGTACTGGGATTACAGGTGTGTGCCACTGAGCCAGACTTGCCAGGACCGTTCTTCTCAGAAGAGGCAGGTTCCTAGCTGCATTGAGTGTGAAAGTGTCACTGCTTCCAAAATGGATGACGAGCAGCAAATACTGCACAGACTGCCATCCTTGCTGGAGTGTTATTGCTCCTGGAAGACATAAGCACTCATCCCCTGGCAAGAGGTGGTCTCTAAGAGGGATGGAGGCATTCCCTGTGGAGGCTCCTGTCTCAGCAACAACTTCCTAGGCTGCTACAGATTGCATGCTCGCTTTGCATGGGAAGGGTCAGTAAAACACATTATTAAAATACGTATCTCTTTTTTTTAAAAACAGCCACTAGAAAATTTCAAGTTATATATGTGGAGTGATACCAAGCAAGAGAGAGTTGTAGGAAGCATCAGAAATCTATCTTCCTACCTAGTTAATAGTGCTGACAGACTCTGTAACTAATTATTTTGGAATTCCAGAGTCTGTTCCTAGGCTTCAGGTGCCAGAGAAAGGCTTGGACAGTAAATGGTGGTTAATTTCAGCCCTTTGCACAGTAGTGGCTACTCACCCCCGATCCCCAGCCCCATGGCAGGAAATCATGTGCATGTGTCTGGGGCCGTTACATGGCAGCTTGCAGGACTCAGGGTGGGCAGTAAGAACCCGGTCCTCCTCCAGACTTGAGTTCTGATTGTTGAGTGCTGCTTTGATCATGGGTGTGCAGACACAGAGGCACACCCTCACGGTTGCACCCCACTATCTTCAGTGGCTTCCAGGGGATTTCTAACACGCAGAGCCTGTCTGCTCACCCTGCATTCACCCCTCTTTTCCTTTTTGGGAGCCATGTTTAAGGACTAGTACATGTGAAAACAGACACATATATGGGGTATTTAGAAAGTCACTACATATGACCAGGGAAAGGTTTAGGCTCAGAGAAAACTGGAGAAGACCTTAAGGTTACACCTCAGGCTGATCCCTGGCATAGAGTCACCCTACAACAACAACAAAACCAGCAAAACCCGGGGAAAGGGAGAGTCTGATTTCCAGACTTAGCAAAGTGTAAGATTCAAATGTCCAATTTTCAACAAAAAAATCCCAAGATATACAAATAAACAGGAGAGAGAACCAAGATGGTGGGATAGTGAGAAGCTGCGTGTTGCCGGCGCTCCCAGAGTCAGAGCTCGGCGGGCAGGAAGACTGCTTCTTTTTTTTTTTTTGCGGTACCAGGGATTGAACCCAGGGGCGTTCTACCTCCGCGCTATACCCCCGGCCCTATTTTTTTTATACTTTATTTTGAAACCGGGTCTCACGAAGTTGCGGAGGTCCTCACTAAGTAGAGAGAGAGAGAGAGAGAGAGAGACAGGGAGAGAGAGAGAGAGAGAGCGCTGAGGCTGGCCGCGAACCCAGATCCTCCGGTCTCCGTCTCCGTCTCCCAAAGTACTGGGATTACAAGCGTGCGCCACCACACCCGGCCAGGAAGACTGCTTCTTGACAAGAAAAGTAGGGCAGCCAAAACTCAACAAAACAATGAGAGCCAAAGTGCAGCGGAATGCGAGGCAGTGGAAAGAGCGGCGGGCGGCAGGGAGCTCAAAGCCTTTCACCTGGTGAGCGGAGACAAAGGTGACATCTTGGCTGAGCCACGCCAGCACCGCGGGTTCTGGAATCCTCCAGCAAAGAAACAGCTGATTCTTGTGAAACCAGTGATTATAGCCCACCATCAAAAGCAGTCAACATCGGACCATGATGAAGCCTAAGTTGAACCAGATCCACACCTATAACGGCGACAACTGCAAAGGGTGGGACGCGAGCCTCAGCCCCCGCAAAGAAAGCGACGCAGAGAGACATAGATGAGGCGGCCAGGCACGGGAGCACCCCAACACCGAGAAAACGAGCGGGTGAAACACGGCCCCCCTGAAGTACCCTAGCACTGAAACAGAATACCCCAGCACTGAGGACATGGACAGATATGGCATGGCCCCCCAGAGCTGCCAAACAATGAGAACACGGGTGAGTGAGATAAAAGGAGGCAGCGTGTCGCTGGTACTCCGAAACTCAGAACTCGGCTGGCGATAAGACTGCTTCTTAACAAGAAAAATAGGGCATCCAAAACTCAACAAAACAGAGAGAGCTGAAGAGCAGCGGAGTGCGAGGCAGCGGTCAGAGGGGTGGGGGGCTATACAGAACTCCACGCAGTTCACCTGGTAAGTGGAGAGCGGAGGCGATGGTGCCATCTATGCGCGGCCATGCCTACACCGTGACTCCAGAGACCAACAGCAGAGAGACAGCAGATCCTTGTGAAACCAGCGACTATAGACCACCATTGAAACCGATCAACTCTGAAACACGATGAAGCCCAAGTCAATCCAGACCTGCACCTACAATGACGATGGTTTCAAGGGGTGGGCCGTGAGCCTCTGTTCCCGCAAAGAGTGCGATGAGGAGAGACAAAGAAGAGGTGGCCATACACAGGAGTAGCCCAACTCTGAAAACATGAGCCAGCGAGCCACAGCCCCCATGAGCAGCCCAACACCAACCTGGAACACCCCAGAACTGAGGACATAGGTAGATGAGACATGGCCCCCTCCAATGGCCCAGCACTGACAACACGGGTGGGTCAGCCCTGCCCCCCAGAGACACCCACCCCGCGCTGGGGACGCTGATCAGCCCTTGGCCCTGCCCCCAGAGAACCCCTCCCCCTGGCGCTGGTGACGAGGGCGGGCGAGCCTTCGGCACGGCCCTTGGAGACCCCACCAGCACTGGGGACGCGGGGCAGGTGAGCCCCAGGCCCTGCCCCGGAGTACCCCAGTACTGAGGTCACAGGAGAATGGCCATGACCCCACACAGGAGGGACTCCAGACAAAGCGAGAAAACCTCAGATGAGTGAAGAAGGCAAACTAACTGGGGGAGAAGGGAGGGAAGGAGAGGGAAACACACTGGTGCGCAAGATGGACATACACAAAGATATCAAAGTCAACTACTATGCTGAAAACAAGCAAAAGAAAGAATCAGCAAATTGTCAATCTGGGAATAAAAAAAAACCTTGAAAAATAGTGAATAGCACCTAAGGAACACGTAAGACATCATAAAGCAGACCAACATAGCAAAATGCAAGATATCAGAGCTGGGATGTTGCTCAGTGGTAGAGCACCTACAGGCTAACATATGCATTATGGGAATCACAGAAGAAGAAAAGAGAGACAAAGGGTAAGAGATTATTTGAAGAAATAATGGAAGAAATGTTCCAAGTTTGATGAAAGATGTGTATAAACATCTGAGAGGCTCAACAAACTTCAAATAGAATAACTCAAAGTGTCCCACACTGGGACATATTCAAATCATCTGCTGAAAGACAAAGGATCAACTATAAAAGCAGCAAGATAGAGGTGATTGATTCATCACATCAATGAATGCTCAATAACATTATCAGCAGATATCTTATTAGCAATCTTGGGGGCCGGAAGGAAAAGGGTTGACATATTCAAAGTGCTGCAAGGAAAAAAAACTGTATCTGGCAAAACTGTCCATAAAAAATGAGGGAAAAAATTAAGACACTCACAGATGAACACAAGCTGAGGGAGTTCACCACCATAGACCAGCCCAGCAAAAATGCTAATTCTATTTTATTAACCTTGAAACTGACATTTTGAATTCCATCTGTCTGACTCTTATGTCTCATTTCTCAACTGGTTACCAATTTGACGTGAAGAGAGAGTCATTTGTAATTATCCTTCCTAAACCTCCTAATAGCAGTTTTCAAAACAATAAGAGAACAGCAGCAGCATTGCAGTGTTTCTTACATGCCTTTTCAAAAATACCCATTTGATGAATGCCAAGGAGTTAAGTCATAGTTCTGTAAGGGAATATAACATGGGAAGCAGGTAAGACATTTGCAGGATTGCACAAGTGACTCTAAAACCAAAGTGTAGCAATCTGGAGTTAGAACCAAGAAGACTGAACAGTGGGTGCGGCATTTGTGTGTATCTATGCGTGCTGAGTACTCACTAGGTGCAGGTACCGTGGAAGAGCTTCTCATTTTGTAGGTAAAGTCAAAACTATGTTGGGATTTGTGTGTGTGAGGGGCAGGGGTACTGGGGATTGAACCCAGGGGTGCTCTACCTCTGAGCTATAGCCCTAACCCTATTTTATTTTGAAACAGGGTCTTGTTAAGTTGCTGAGGGTTTCGCTATGTTGATGAAGCTGGCCTCGAACCTATGATCTTCATGTCTCAGCCTCTCAAGTATTGGTACTACAGGAGTGGGCCACCATGCCCAGCTTGGAATCTTTTTAAAATAGACTTTAGCTACTCCTATGGTTTGGAAGTTGAATGTATTCCAAAAACCTTTATTTTTTTCGGTGGTACTGGGGATTGAACCCAGGGGTATTCTACCTCTGAGCCACACCCTTAGCCCTCTTTTATTTTTATATTTTTATTTTGAAACAGGGTCTTGCTAAGTTGCTGAAGGTCTCGTTAAGTTGTTGAGGCTGTCCTGGAACCTGTGATCCTTCTGTCTCAACCTTCCAAGTACTGGGATTACAGGCTACACTATCACGCCTGGCCCAAAGGCCCATTTTTTACAAGCTTGGTCTCCCAGTGGTGCTATTGGGAAGCTGTGGAACATTTGATAGGTAGAGCCTTGTGGGGGGTCTTAGGTCACTGGGGGAATGCTCTTGAAGGGGATTATGGGACCCTAGCCCCTTCTTTCTCTTTGCTTCCTGGTTGATGAGGTACTCATCAGGTATATCAGCCATGATACGCTGCCTTGACACAGGCACAAGAGCAATGGGGCTAGTTGGTCATGAACGGGAACCTCTAAAACTGAATTCCATAATAAGCCTTTTCTGCTTATCAGTTTCTTATTTCAAGTATTTTGTTAGTGTCAGGAAGCTAACACAGCTATCTTAGCTATGAGTGTTTGGAGGTTCTGTGGTCTAATGATGAAATCTGCTTGTAGGGGAGATAGATGTCTAAGAGCAGAGAGACTGTGAAATATGAACACTTAAACAAATGCAGAATGGTTAATGATATTTCAAGGTGTTCCAAAGGCCAGTTTACAGAAAATAAAATTGCCTACTACTGGAAAGACCCTAATCAGTGACTTGAGAGTGAGGAAACCGTTGAGGCAGAAAGGCAGGTGGTTGGAACCAGAATGCATCTTAGTGACATTTCTTGATGGTAAATGCGAGCACAGCCAGGGTGGCAAGACGCCCCTAACAGCGAGCAACGCCTTCAGGTGAGATGGTGTTTTTCTGGTGACTGGAGATTCAAATGGATCGGTGCATTGGCTAGGAGCTTGCAATTTTCCAGTTCAAAAGAATAAAAGGTGGGATGAGAGACAGGTGAATAATATGCCACAGGAAATGGGATATTATTTCCACAATCTGTTGTTGATGTTTGATTTCCACAATTCTGTGCCCAATAAGTAAAAAGATCTTCCCATTTTACTCTCAAGAATGTTGACTACTTTGGCATATGATTTAAAGTGGTTCATACTTTTATTTCTAAAGAAACTATATTTTAAATGTTTCATTCAAGCATCTGATAGACTCAATTTATTAGCAAGATGTGTGGGCAGAAAACCTTTTTCCCTTCCACAGTTAAGAAAGTGTCTTCATTTGTCACAAGAAAATCTCCCTGAAAAATGTACCTTAGGTTGTGATTAACTCTGAAAGTAGGTTTCTTTAAAAATTCCATATGAATGCCTTCTGGGCTCTGGGGATACTAAAGGCAACTTTATCAGTTTCCAGAGTGTCTGGGACCTATGTCCCTCAGTGACAGGAAGAGGAAGGCAGGCCTGCCTAACACTGGGGATGCAGAGTTCATGGCACCCCCAAGACGCTGTGTTCCTGAGCCAGGCAAGGGCACAGCTAGGCTTCTCAGCATAGGCTGTGTGGTTCCATACTATCAACTGGTTCATTCCCCAGCTATGCTGTCCTAGTTCTGTTCTCTAGACCCAGAGCCTTTTTTATTCCTTTTCTTTGAGTCTTTTCAGAGCTGGGCCTGTTCTTTATACTCTCTGTAACCCCTGGTGTTTCATTTTATCTCCCTGTCCTGTGAGGTCACAGTTTCCCCCTTCCCTGGGGGGTTCCTCCGCACTTCTCTCTGCACACAGGGTCCGCGGCTTGCCCTGACACTTTCTGTGTCCGCCTGTCAGAACCTCCCATTTGCAATCCATAGAGGGCGGCTTCTCTTTCAGACTGTGAGGATAAAAGAACAGCCTCTCTAAGATGTCCCTGGGGTCTTGGCTATTAGATCCATCTCTGTCATTATTTTTAGTTCCAAGACCCTTCATCTCAAGGTGCCCCAAAGTAAAGAAGATCAAATCTGGGGAAGGCAGGGCAGCTCTGAGACATGTCGGGAAGGGATGGAGATGAGCAGTCAATGTCCTGTGTAGCAAATGCTCACTGTTCCTTACAGTGTTTTAATTGGTCCAAATTTTGAAACCTGGCATAGAGAAACCATCTCTACGGATCATTTCAGCTCAAACCATCATACAGATCTTACATCTGAGAACTTTCTCCTTAGAATCACCTCCTTGGTTTGATCTAAAGAGCACACTCAAGTCTGACCTACTTAGACCCAACTCTCACTTGCAAATACCCCATGCTGGAGGAAAGGCAGCGTGCCAGCTCAGCATTCGACTGTGACGAATCCTAGGTTACCTTGGAAATGAGGCAGAAAACTGCAGAGAGCCTGACCAGCAAAGCAGAAACGAGGCCAAAGAAAGCCCAAGCTAATTTATAAAAGAAACAACACTATTTGATCTCATGCAATGAAATAGTTATAAACTTAGTAACTCTAGAAGGAAAATTCACGATTGTGTAGTTTTTCTAAAAACAAGTTGTAAAAAGCCATCTACTAATTAAAATTGGAAAATACTAAACCAAAGAGGTTTACATCCAAATGACCTTTAGAAGCAGGTGCCTTTTGGGAATGTAATTCCTCTTTGGACCTGTACTTTGCATAGTTCTAACTTAATTTGTAAGATTATAATATATAGTGAGATTAGGCCCTAGGTTTGTTTCATTCTCACTCTCTCATGTTAATTACATTGTAATATTACCATTGTATTTCTAAATGTTTATAACCATCAGATTATTTTACTATAGTGATTTATCATTATTATGCGATTAAAAAGAGGTACCAGAAATATACTTTTAATAAAACAGGATTTTATTTCTTTATTGGTAGTGGGGATTGAACCCAGGGGCTTTCTACCACTGAGCTTCACCCCCAGCCCTATTTTAGTTTTTATTTTAAAACAGGGTTTCACTAAGTTGCTGAGGACCTTGCTAAATTGCTGAGGCTGACCTCAAACCTGTAATCCTCTTGTCTCAGCTTCTCAAGTACTGGGATTACAGGTGTGTGCCACCATGTCTGGCTTAAAAGAGAATTTTAAAAAGAGAAAATGAAACCCGGCGTGGTGGCACACGCTTGTAATCCCAGTATTTTGGGAGGCGGAGACCGGAGGATCCGGGTTTGCGGCCAGCCTCAGCTCTCTCTCTCTCCCTGTTTCTGTCTCTGTCTCTGTCTCTCTCTCTCCCTGTCTCTGTCTCTCCTTAGTGAGGTCCTCCGCAACTTTGTGAGACCCGGTTTCAAAATAAAGTATAAAAAATAGGGCCGGGGGC
>PVJS01035567.1:0-20934 GCA_004027185.1 Glis glis | reverse complement strand
AGCAGGGGAGGGGGTTCGTGACATGGAGGACAGGAGAAGGGAGGTTTGTGGGCGTGGGGGACAGGGGAAGAGGTTTGTGAATCTGAGGGACACGGGAGGGTGTTCGTGGGGGACAGGGAGAGGGGTTCGTGGACATGGGGGACAGGGGAGGGGTCCTTGGGAGGCTGCTCCTGAGCCTGGGGGTGCTATGCCTGATGCGGGGCAGGGGCAACCCCTGGCAGGCAGGGCGTCCAGCTGTGGCACCCCTCTAACCCACCGTCTGTCTTCGTGGCCTCCTCGTAGGTACGGAGGCATCCTAGACTGGCCTTTGGCCTCCTGCCCTGCCTGGACTGGTGCTCGGTGGAGAAGAGCCCCGCACACCTCAGACAGCAGAGGTCCAGTCACTGCAGAGGTGAGGTGGCCCAGCTGTCACAGTACCCCTGGGGGAGGCAGTGCCCTTGGGCAGGCTCTAGATGCCACTGCCCACAGGACAGCCGAGCTGCGGACGAGGTGCCTCCCACCTCCCAGACACCCTTCAGTGCCAGTCAATTTTCTTCCGTTTTATTTGAACTGCTTCATTGAAGTAGACTCACGCACCATTCAAAGTGTAGAATTTAGTGGGTTTTGTTTATCCAGTTGTACACCATTACAATTTTGAAACATGGTCATCATCTCAAAGAGGAGCCTGTGCCCTTGTTCCTCCCGGCCCCTGCTGACCCGCCTCTGTCCACACAGCTGTGCAGTGCCAGAGGCCTCAAATGGATGGAATTGTGCAACTCGAGACCTCTCATGGCTGCTCCTTTTACTCAGTGTAATGTCCTTGGTCCGTCCGTGTCGTGGCGTGTGCCAGGACCCCTTCCCTCTCTACAGCTGCACATTGTCCCACTGTACTGAGGCTCCACGTCAGGCTGGCCAGTCCATCCCTTGGTGGGTGCTCAGTGGCTCCTGTTTCTGCTGGTGCCAGGCGGACGCACTCAGCTGTCTACACATCTGGTACCTGGGCTGCCACATCGTGTAGACATGAGGGTATGTGTGCAGATGTGTAGGCAGGTAGGGCTGCCAGGTGCCAGGCCTGAGCAGAGACGGTCAGCAGGAGCAGGGAGCTCCCTGGCCAGCGGGCCCAGCTCAGAGGGCACTAGACACTGCCCTGAAGTGCTGGCCTTGCTGCACGCAGGCCCTGGGCAATCAGATGGTTCAGGATGGCCATCAGAGTGGCCCGGGCACGGCTGGAGCTGGCCCACTCAGCAGCTTCTGCACGGATAGTAGGCATGCAAGAGCTAGCAGCTCAACCTCATGAAGCTCTGCGTGGTGGCCTGGCTGGTGCCGCCCCTCACCTGGCTGCTCCATGCCAAGTAAGCCTGGGGCAGGTGTTCCATCTGCACTCCGAGAGGCCCCAGGTGGACCTCAGACCATCCGCATCCCTCTGGTGTGAACGAGGCCTCACGACGCTGACACTCCCTTGCGCTGACCTCAGGGACCAGCCCCTGCAATCTGCCAGGGCCTGGGGCTCCTGTTCGAGGAGTAGCTTTTGCCCACAGGAGGAGGGAGGGTGGACTCCAAGACCGCATCATGCAGACAGGGTAGAAAACAAAAGTTTCATTACAACCAGCTGACACGGTCACCTTCACAAAAATCAATGACCCAATTACAGGCAGCGGCTGTTCCCGTGACCCTGGCTTGGGCTCTGAGGGAGTGGCCTCAAACGGAGGGGGTGGGGTCAAATGGGCCACAGAGTGGGACCCCCATCATCTACTGGGGGTGGACATTCCCCAGGCTACCAAGATGCCCAAGAAAGCCCTCCCACGGCCTCCAAAGCTCCCTCCCATTGGGGGCCCAGGAAGGGCTGGCTCCTGCCTGGCCTCTGCTCTGCCTCCTTCCCTGCATGGGCAAGTACACGGACCCTCCCCTGGTCCAGCCCCAGGGCAGGACCATCCTTGTCATATGAAGCCCGCAGTGCCCTGGCCGCATCTGCTGACCCCCAGATTCCCCAAGTGCTAGCGGCTGAGAGTTCAGGTCGGGGTGGGATGGGGAGACGAGGCAGCATGGACACCAGGAGCAGTGGGTCTGATGTCTGGTGCTCCTGTCCCCTTCTCAGCCAGCCTGGCCCTCCTGGCAGGCCTCGCCCCTTGCCTTACCCCTCAGCCCTGAAGGAAGGGGACCCTTCAGAGAGCCTGTAATTGCACATCAAAGTGCCTTTTTAAGGCAGGCCGCTGGAGAGAGCGCCTTCCTCTGCCTGGCTGAGACACGCGCGGCAAAATACATGTGAGAGAGTCGGCCACTTAATCACAGAGACGAAGAGCCACTGCGGAGATTGTTCTGCTTAAAAAATGTGGTGGCGACTTGCAAATATGTTTTTAGAAGCAATTTTATTACAAACTGTCCCGTCGAGTAGCGCCTGGAAAATTATGGGGAGCTGTGTTCATCCCTCAGGACCCGGACAGCAGCTGGAAGTGGTTGGGGGAATTTATCCCAGGGAGCTGGGGTGGGGCAGCTGCAGGCCCCCACAAGCCCCTCCACTGGCACCTGGGGCCGTGCGCTCCTTGCGTCCCTGGCCCCTTTGTTTCCCTTCCAGCTGGTGCCCAGCAAAGGGGCCCTGAGACAGACCCAGGAAGCAGGAGGAGGCCTGGGCCCACGGACTTGGCACCTGCAAGCTGGCCTGGGGAAAGAGAGACAAGGCCCCTAGTGCACAGAACATACTGGAGGACTCAGGCTGTGCACTAAGAGGCCAACCACAGGAACCCAGGTGCACAGCCCCAAATGTCTCCTTGCCTAAGGTGAGGCCTGGGGTGCACTGACCGTGATTTACTGCCCACGTGGTGAGGAATGGCTATCTCTGGCCAACAGAAAGGGAGCAACAGGACCGCTGATGGCTGGGAGTGAGTCTGGAAGTGAATCTCCACCCATCAAGCTTCGAGATTCCTACAATCATCACACATAATTCACAGCTTTAGGAGAGACTTGGAGCCAAGACACCCAGTTAAGTTGCTTTCTGATTTCTAATGCTCAGAAACTGGGTGGGACAATAAATGTTTGTTGTTTTCAGCCACCGTGATTTCAGGCAATTCCTTACACAGCAGTAGATAACTAATACAACCAATCACCATCATTGCCATCAACACCGACATGGTCATCATGACCAATATCATTACCACCACCACTACTACCACCCCCATCATCATCATCATGTCCATCACTGCGGCCATCGCCACCATCACCACCACCACCATGATCATCACTACCACAGCCACTACCACCACCACCACCACCACCATCATCATAATGTCCACCATCATAGCTATCACCACCACCATCATCATCATCATAGCTATCACCACCACCACCTCCATCATCACCATCATGTTCACCACCACAACCATCACCACCACTACCACCCCCATCATCATCATGTCCATCACTGCAGCCATCACAACCATCACCATCACAGTCATCACCGCCACCACCACCACAATCACCACCATGTCCACCACCACAGCCATCACCACCATAATCACCACAATCATATCATCACCGTCATCATCCTCATCCTCATCATCACATCTACTACCATCACAGCCATCACCATTACCATCACCATCACCACCACATCATATCCTCCTCCTCATCACCATCATCATGTCTACCACCATAGCTATCACCATCATCATTATCACCACCGTCATCTCACATCACCAGCACCATCATTAACCATTGACACAAACACCAACATCATTTCATTACCACCATCATCGTCATTGCCACCTCTTCACCACCATGACTGTAGCCATCACCATCAATGGTACCATCATTGTCATTACTACCACCATCATCGCCACCAACACCAATGTCCTTGTCATGACCAACATCACCAGCAACATCATATCTTCTCCTTGTCCATTCCTTCCTGGTCCACAGCACTCTTCACAGATGTGTTTTTAGTCGGAACAGATCTGCAAGATGCTGCAGCTTGCTCAGGGTCACCCAACTGACAGATAGTGTAGACCAGGCTCGAGCCCAAGACTGCCCAACTGCAGCTGCCAGGTGACTCCCTCACCAAAGCTCAGAGCAGCGGCTGCTTCCCATCTTGCCTGGAGGGCCCAGGGTGGAAAGGTCTGGCCACCCAGCCTGGACTAGCAAAGAGGCAGGAAGCCTCCCTCCCTAGCTACACCTGCTTTCCAAGTTCTGGCTCAAGCAGCCCCATTCCTGCTCCTCCACACCCAGGCTTCCTGCAAGGCGGCCCGAGACTCTCACCTGAGTTAGCAGAGGTGCCATGGGAGGCTGGGTGGGTCAGGCTGGAGGCTGCAGCGTCCTGTTCAAATGAGGTTCAGTGTCCAGAGATGCCAAGGGTGACGGTGCCACCTTGGAAGACAGGCTGGGCTGGGGTGGGGACAGCAGGGCAGGTGCCCAGGCTGGCCCCTTGGTTCCTCTCCGGTGAGGGGAAAACCTTCTGCACCAAGGGAGCCAGTGCACCCCCAGATGGTGCCTCGCCCGCTCAGGAGAAGACTGGTCCAGTTCCCTGCTCCCCTCGGGGACCATGTCAGCTGAGAGGGGGCCAGGCCTGCCCTCCGCCTCTGCTAGAAGCCCCCACTCTCCAAGTCTGCTTTCGCGGAATCCAGCAGGCCCCGAGAGCCCCCATCACCTGTGAAAGTGACTAACACGTGTCCCCTTTAACCAGGGCCATAATTGATAACACTTAATTAATCTGCCCAGGAGAGAGATCAAATGAAGATTGTGTCCCACAGCGGCCACACGTATTGACTTTGTTATTCCAATTAACCGTCGGCCAGAGGGGCCTCTGGTGAGAGTCTCAACCTCAGTGTCACCCTCAGCCGGCTTGCCTGGGCTGCTCTGGCCTTGTGCCCGCCCTCAGGTCCTGGGCCCTTCCCGCAGCGCCCGCCCGCTGCCCTCCCTGCTGGGCGCGGCTACTCAGGATTCCACACGCGTGGTCACCTCAAGGCCAATACGACTGCCCATTAGCGGAGCCGCTTGCTTGCAATTAACTGCTTTATTTAGAGCATTTTTTTCCCTTCAAAGAGCAATTAGATTTCTGCAGCCTTTGGAGAAAGCAAATGACCCGGAGCAAGACACCTTATAAATCAGGCCCTGAGGGTGGGCGAATCCCTCTGTGGCAGGTGCCTGGCCAGGATGCTGCCCCAGGACAAGGCTGTGCCCCCCAGAGACGCCCCTGGACCCCCGGCTGCCTGTCCCTGCTGGAGCACCTCTGCCCTGCAGGGAGGACTCCCCAGGAGGACCACCAGGGGTGGCCGGCTCCTACTGGGGCTTGGAGCATCAGTGAGTGGCCGAGTTTTCGAGCTGCCCTCCTGCTGCCCTCCCCCAGGCCCATACCCCTCCCTGCTCTGGCCACACCAAGGCCCTGTAGCTTACTGGGAGCCATCTCTGTGCCCCACTGCCATGATGATTCAGGGTGCTCAGGGACACCCTGGTATCCAGTGGAGGAGGGGGTCAAGGACAGTGTCCCAGGCCTGACATGAGGGAGAACAGCCAGGGCTCCTCAGGACCACACAAGGCCCGGGCCCCTGCAGCTGCAGGCTCCTAGGAGGGACAGGAGGATGATGGACCCAGGTTGCCCACCCCTGGGCAAACCCTGTGATTGGAGAAACGACCCCAAGGCCTGAGCCACATCCCACTCCCAGCCAGGGTGGGTCTGTTATGGCCTGGAGCCGTGCCAATGGGTTCAAATGGCTGGTTAAACTCCAGCTCGGGACATGAAGGCCAAGAGCCTCCCAGGCTGCCTTGACGTGGGCACGGTGTCAGAGCCAGACAGGTGGTGTGTGGGGAGGGCAGTGGGCGGAGAGCAGGCATCAGGGCCAGGCCCTCCTGGTGCAAGGCGCACTCCCTGAGGACAGGCAGGCCTTATCCATCAACTGATGAAAGACAAACAAAAGGAGGCCCATTCACGGAATGTTACGCAGCCATGAAAAATAATGCAGTACTTACAATCTTGAAAGTATTACGCTAAGTAAAAGAAGGCAGCTCGAACCCACACTCTGTGTGATTCCGCTCACGTGGGATGTTTGGAATAGCAAGTCTGTGGAGACTTTCAGTGGATTAGTGCTTGCCAGGGACAGGGGGAGGGGGAGTGATTGCTCCCCCTTTAGGGGTGATGAAAATGTGCTGGAATTAGGCTGTGGTGTGGTTGCACAACTTTGTAAATACACTTTAAAAAATCACAGAACTGTACACTTTGAAATGTGTTTTGGGGGTACTAGTGATTGAACTCAGGGCCCCGTGCATGCCAGTCAGACAAGCGCTCCAAAGCTGAGCTACTTCCCCAGCCCCTTGGCAGACATTTCTACCAAAGATGATATCCCAGGGGCAAATAGGCACATAGAAAAAATGCATCATTAACCACTAGGGAATTGCAAATGAATACCACAATTAGATGCCACTCTTCAACAGAGTGAATAAATTAGAAAGACCGACCATACCAAGTGCTGGTGAGGACACAGAGTTTTCACGTCTTGCTGGTGAGGATTTAAAGTGGCACGGCCAGCTTAGAAAAAGGCTTGGCTGCTTCTCAAGAAGGTAAATGAGGCGGGCGTGGTGGCACACGCTTGTAATCCCAGTACTTGGGAGGCTGAGATAGGAGGATCACAGGTTCGCGGCCAACCTCAGCTACTTAGTGAGGCCCTCTGCAACTTAGTGAGACCCTGTTTCAAAAGAAAGAATAAAAATAGGGCTGGGGGTGTAGCTCAGAGGTAGAATGCCCCTGGGTTCAATCCCCAGTACTGAAAAAAAAAAAAAGAAGATAAATGGGCTGCGCGTGGTGGTGCATGCCTGTAATCTAAGCACTTGGGAGGCTGAGGCAAGAGGATCGCAGACTCAAAGCCAGCCTCAGCAATTTAGCGAGACCCCGTTTCCAAATAAAAGACAAAAAAGGTCTGCAGGCATAGCTTGGAGGTAGAATGCCCCTGGGTTCAATCGCCAGCGCCATTAAAAAAAAGAAAGAAAGAAAGAAAGAAAAGTTAAATGTATATCTACTATGCAATTCATCCATCCCAGTCCTAGATATTCACCCAGGGGAAAGGAAAGCACAGGTCCAGCTGGGCTTGGTGGCACATGCTTGTAATCCCAGTACTTGGGAGGCTGAGGCAGGAGGATCACAGGTTCGCAGCCAGCCTCAGAAATTTAGTGAGGCCCTCTGCAAGTTAGTGAGACCATTTCAAAATAAAATAGGGCTGGGGGTGTAGCTCAGAGGTAGAATGTGCCTGGGTTCAGCCCCCAGAAAGCACAGGTCCACCATAGACTTGGGCCTGCCCAGGTCACTGCAGCTTTATTTGCAATAGTCCAGACCAGAAGCTACTTGCGTGTCTGTCAACGGGTGAAGTGATAGCAAACCGCATTCTTCCGGTAGGACGGACTAGCGCTCGGCAGTAAGACAGTACAAACTCGCCGTTCCCCGCAGAAACATGAACAGCAAGATGGTTACGCTGAGTGAAAACAGCCAGAGAGCAGTTGTCTGAAACAGAGAGAATTTGCATAAAACTCTGGACTGAGGACATCAATCTCCTGCGAGGTGATCTAGGGTTGCTGGAATGGGGCGGGTGGTTCGAGGACGGGGTTAGGAAGGAGGGGCCGCAGGGCCACAGCAGCTTTTAGGGGTGATGGGATGTCTATTATCAGAGGCGTTTCCACTGGCACGTACGCACGTGCACCTGTGATGCTGTACACTTTGGGTATAGGCGGTTAGCTGTATGTCAATCACACTTGGGTGAGGCTGCTTTTAGAAAAGGCGACTGACCCTGGGCCTGCCCTGCTCTCTGCATCACCTGCCTGTGTCCCCCAAGTGGGTGGCACGTGGCATCAATCCCAGCCTTTCCGGGGTCCCTGGCTGGATGTAACCCAGCCCTTAGAAGACCGGGAGCCCACCCACTCCTCCCGGTGTGGAAGCAGGGCCTCCCTCCCGTGCTTGAAGCTAAAGGTGGCCCAGCCCAGCAGGTGTGGACAGTAAATACCCCGTGGAGGATGGGCAGGGAGGAATCAAGGCTGGAGAGCCAGGTGCTCAGGCTGCGGAGCTCAGAGAGTGGCCGCTGACAGGAGGGGCTGGCCCTGAGGGCCGGGAAGAATGGTCCTGATGCCTGACCTCTGCAGGGGCCCAGGATCTGAGCATGGCCACACCTTTTGCTGTCTACTACCAGGTCCCTGTCTGCTGTCCCCTCCTATAGTGTGCCAGGGATCTGCCCAGAGCCAGCACTGTGCCCCAGCAACACGGCTTGCCCTGGGCCAGTCTGCCCCTCTCCTTGGCCTCTGTTTTCCGGCCTGTAAAATGAGGCCCTGCTCCTGACCAGGGGGAGGCAAGGGCGCTGAAGGAAGCATCCTGCTGGGGCCACCACTGCCCTTAGGACACCCCTGCAATCCCCACCCAGAGCCATCTGAGGTGGAGAGGAAACAGGAAGGCTCTAAGTAGGATACCTTCCCCCACCTGGACGTGAGGGAGGACCCGCTCTCCCCAGGCCCCTCCCACCCCAGGTGCAGCCCCGCCCCCACACCTGCCTCCAAGGTCACTCCAGGCCCACCTGGGTCAGCCCTGCTTGCAGCCTCGCCTATGGGGCGGTCCTGTCTGCATCCGTGAAGCTGCCAACCCTCCACTGCCCGGGGAGGCAGGATTGCCCCAGACAGAGAACAGAGACACAAAGTGTGAAAAATTGGACTGACAGCGCTGCACTGAGAGCTTGTTGAGGGAGGGAAATTTACATTTATATAGTGCCTTTCACCGGGCTGGGCCAGAATGTGGCCCAGGCCTGTCTACCGGCCTCCGCTACCCCCCACCCCGCAGCTGGCAGGGCGGACCCAGAGAGCACAGAGCCAGGCTGGGGTAGAGGTGACACCACAGGTCCCTGCTGTCTCCATCACAAGCTTCCCCAGGCTGCAGAACATGGGAACCTGGCGGGGGCTGTGCTCACCAGGCAGGCCCCCCTTCAGAGTTGCCCCTGGGCCGCCAGACAAGCTACACCCCAGATTTGTCCCCCAATGTGAGGCAGCTGGAGATGGGCCTCAAAGGAGGTGACTAAGGTTAAGTGGGGTCCTGAGGGTGGGCCTCGATCCCGTATGACAGGAGTCCCTGTATGAAAACAGACCAGAGATGCCACGACACGACACAGGGGGAAGACGCCGTCTGCAGGCCAAGGAGAGAAGCCGCAGGAGAAATCAAACTGCTGGCTCCCCCATCTCGGTTTCAGCCTCCAGGACTGTGGGAAATAAATCCCGGTTGTTCCAGCCCCAGTCTGGGGCACTCTGCTCTGGCAGCATGAGCTGGCAACACCGGCATCAGTGCTGAAAAGCAGAGAAATTACCTTCTTCGCAGATTCCCTGGGATTCTGACAATAATACAGCTCAGTGCGGGTCTGGGATGCAATGAATAAGCCCGAATCAACAACCCTCAGAAAGACGAATCAACAACCCTCAGAAAGAAAGGGAACAAAAGAGACAAAATGCTTAGGAATGAGCTCAGCAAGGAGAGGTGAGCGCAGGTGAAGACAGCCTTCCAGCTCTACTGGGAGATAGGAATGACCACAGAGCAAAGAACCCGTTCAGGAGAGAAAGAACAGAGATGCTTAAAGTCGAACCAATAAAACCCTACGAGGTTGTCCAGGACTAGACATGCCGGTGCTGAAGTTCAAAAGGAAGTTAAACACATGAGAACACCAGGCAAGCCCCCCGGGCACGGGCATCCAGACTTGCAAACACACCAGGAAACCACAGGGAGGAGACCAGCTGGCCATTGAGCAGTGGGCCCGAGTGGAAGTCACGAGTGCTACCAAACACGCGAGAGGCTTGGACTCCGCTGCGGCTGGCCTTTCAATGTAGGAGGCACCGGTGGGTGACGGGACAGAGGCTGATTGCCTGGTCCCTCACACCCCCCTCAGGTCAAAACAAGCCGCCAAGGAAGCCTTCCCTGTTCTTAGAATCCCAGAGGGGACGAACGAACGTCCCCAGCAACACAAACTCAGACACCAGGGAAGACTGAGAGATGTGACTACATAAAATCAAGCATTTCCCAAACTGCCCCCCAAAAGGTTGGGGGCAGGGGGCTCACGAGGGCGGTGTCCTGAGGCCTCACCATCCCCTGCAGCTGAGGATAGGCGGGGCACGGGCGGCCTGGTGTCCATCAGTTTGTTTGGGACCCAGCAGGGCACCTGTGGGCATCCACTGCTGCCCCAAAGGGGCTTCTCAGAAGGCCACGGAAGAGGTTCATCCCTTTGATGCTGAAGCACGTGTCGTTTACCTGTTTGTGACACCTGTTGGTCCAGGGACGTGCTGAGGGAGAAGGGCAGGGGGGAGCTTGGCCTCACCTGCTGTGGTCCTGGCCTCGGGGTCGGTGATGCAGTGTGGGGCAGGGGGCATTTCCTCTCCAATGCTGAATCTGAGGATTCAGCCCCAGAGCCCCACCTGGGCCCAGCTTGGGGAAACAGAGGGAAGGTTTCCCTAAACCTCTCCACAGCAGACAGAAGGACATCTTAAGACACGGACTGCTTGGATCCCTCTCCCACCGTGGGACTCGCCCATCCAGGTCTTGCTGCCCCGGATCTGATCTATTAGTGGGGGCAGAGCTGGGGGATATGGACCCGGGGCCTCCCTGCCCCACAGCTTCCCCTCAGGGTGCATGCCACCCACCCCAGTGTCCAGTAGTACCCACCATGCCCACCCCAGTGTCACCCAATACCCGCCAGGCTTACCCCAGTGTCCCCAATACTCACAACACTCACCCCAGTGTCCACCTGAGACCACCTGTGTCCACCCCAGTGTCCCCCAGTGCACCACCCCAGTGCCCCCTAGTGCCCTCAGTGCCCACTCTAATGTCCCCCAGTGCTCCACCCCAGTGCCCTCAGTGCCCCCAGTGCCCTCAGTGCCCACCCCAGTGCCCCCAGTGCCCTCAGTGCCCACCCCAGTGCCCCCAGGCATGTGTCCAGATCTCCAGCTTGAGGCCGGAGCTCAGGCCATGGTGTCACTGGACGGATGTGGTCCCCTCCACTCTTCCCACAGGCGTGGCCTGGCCACCATGGTGTCTTCACCCTCAGGCTCAGGGTCCTGTCCGGTGGCAGGGTGCAGAGGCTGGGCAGAGGTCCTGCAGAGTCAGGGTGGACTAGTCAGCCCCTCTCCAGCTGAGGAAGTCCTGGCCCCACCCACCTGCTCCAGAACAGGGCCCTGATTGGCACAAACTAGGGGTGGGCCACAGCATGGGCTGAGGAGATTGGCTGGAGTACACAGGAGCTTAGCCTGCCCAGTCAGTCAGTCACAGGGCCGGCCTGGCCCAGGTGATCAGGACAGGTGAGGCGGCTGTGGGCTCCATCTGCTTCTAGCTTCCAGGTGCCGCCTCTGCTAGCCAGACTCCTGCAGAAGCACCTGCGGGGTTCCTCCGCCCAGCTGCACAGGGTGGAGCTTCCCGGGCAGGGGGCACTTTGGGGACATGTTGGAGGAGCCAGAGAACAAGGAGTCAGCCTGCAGTGGGTCCCAGGATTCATGGGCCCTTGGAGGGACATGTGGTCTGAGAGGGTTGACAGGTGTCTGTCTTTCTGCCCCTGTTGGAGTGTGGGGGACTATCTGCGGGGGACCACCTCGGGGCAGACAGGTTTGTTGTTGGCTATAGCTGGGGGCACCAGCTGGTTACTGGGACCAACTGGTTTCAGCACTGAGGGCCATAGCTACTGTTCCTGGCCCACAGGTGGGTGCCCTCACCCTGGCCAGCTCAGACCCCTGGCGGGGTAGAGCCAGCTCACGGGCTGCTGTGGTGCCCAAATACAGGCCAGCAGCAGTGTGGCGGGGTCCCCGAGGCACCGCCCAGACAGAAGTGTTCCAGGACAGCAGGCTCCCCACTTGGGCTTTGCCTTGATTTTTTATGCCACCCATGAGTTATCAATCTCCGCTCCCTCAAAGACAAATGCCACGTCAGCCTGGCCGCCCAGACCCCCTATTTATCACCATTTAATATATATTAAAGCGCTCTCACCTCTGATTGCAAAAACAAACAAAAAACGCTGCATCAATCAGGGCAGCAACAGGCAGGGGGCGGGCGGGGCAGGGCCTGGGCGCCGCTCTTCCCGCTCTTGGCTGGCAGAGGCTCCAGGGGTGAGGACAGCCCCTCATCCAGCCATGTCACGCAGCGTGCGGCGGGCTGGCCACGGCAGGCCGGCTCTCTCCCAGCTGCACCCCGGAGGCTGTGACCAGGGCAGAGGAGAAAGCAGGCAGAGAGCAAGTGGTCAGCAAGTGTCCAGGAGGATGCTGGTGTCCTGGCACAGTCTGGACCGGTCTTAGCCCTCAGAACTGTCCCGGCTGCCCTGTCCAGCCTGGGGCACCTACCGAGACCCGTGATCGGCACAGGCGGTCTGGGATTTAGGGACCCGGCACAGGGAGCCATCAACTCCCCTCAGAGCACAGCCAGCCCAAGAAGGGGGTCGGGTCGTGACTATTCTTCCCAAAGATCCAGAGGCCATGGCCTCCACGTTAAAGGTAGGGAAACTGAGGCACAGACCTGCTTGAGCTGAGCTGGACCAGGGCTGACTTCCACCAGAAGAATAGATCCAATCCCAGGGAAACATTGAAATCGGAGCAGGAGTTGCAGCCAGACAGCGTGGAGTGAAGAGAGCCCTTCCTTCCCCTCTGTCCCGGTGGCCGCCCTGGACGTACCACCGCGGCCCATAAAGGCAAAGCTGCAAATGTGGCCAACTGTGAAGCCTGGCACCTCTGGGCACGGTGGGTACATCCGCCTCTACAGATGGGGAAACTGAGGCACGAGGTAGGCAGACTCGGACCCAGGCCTACAGACTGTACTCCCACAGCTGCCCCTCCTCCAGTTGGGGACCCCGCCCTGCGCCCGCCCCCCTGCTTCTCTAGCATCCCTCAGTTACCACAGACCACCCCCTCTCCCATCCCATAATAAGCCTGGCCCAGTCCCCCGGGGGTGGGGCCCTGTGGCAGCCCCCTGGGCTGGGAGGACTGCTGTGGGAGGGAGGGGCACAGGCTCGGGCCACTAAATCAGTCCACGCCTGTCACCAGCTCGGGGCGCAGGAGCCGCCCGAGCGGAAATAACAAATGGCTGTCATTGTGGAGCCAAAACCTGTGATTATAATTATCACACCCTCGGTGACCTTGCGTAAACTTTAATCCCTCTCCAATGGAGCATTTAAATAGCCTTCGCTGCACGCCACCGCAGAGCCCCCAGCCCGGCTCCGGGGGGCAGGGACGACTCCGCGCTGCTGCGCCTGCTGGGAGCTGCTCCTGGCGCTGAGCTGGGATGCCCTGACAGACCCCGGTGCCCGGCCCCCCAGCTGGGGGCTCCTGTCCACCCCACTTCACAGAAGAGAGGTCGGGAGGTTGACCAGCCCTGAGGGAGGTGCCCAGTCTTGGGGCAGGGACAGCGGGGGTGGGGGGTGAGCCGGTGGAGGCTGCGGGCCTCCCTCTCCTGGGCCCTCCTGAGGCTGGGGATGCAGTGCACCTGTCAGCTCTGGTGGTGGAGGAGGGCTCTCGAGGCCCCTCACTCAGCCTGGGGTCTCCACTCCCTCCTCCTTGGCTGGGTCCTGAGTTTCCCAGTCCCCAGGGTCCCCGGTGCTCCCTGCCTCTGAGTGGTCCAGGCCCTGAGGGACTGGGGGGCCTGTTACACACTTCAAGGTTCTGGCTTGGGGACATTGTCCCAAAGGTGTCAGGGAGACACCTGGCTTGCAGCTCAGGTTGTGTCGAGAGTGACTCCTCTCTAAGGACAGAGTCTCAGAACTGTGGTGGGATGCCTATGGGACCTGGGGATGGGCCCTGCCCGGCTTGATGCAGCCTCACAGCTGGGGGGACACCTGGGAGTCCTGCCAGGGTCATGTGGGGTCTGGATGTGAAGCAGGGGAGTTCCTGTGGCCCCCAACACATACCCCTCCCCCCCAAGGCCGCCCAGCCTGGCCTCCTGTGTGTGGGTTGGGGCTTTGGACCCCAGGCCCAGAGAGCAAGTCAGTGACCCTCCCGGGCCTAGGCCGTCCCTGGGCGGCCCTCTCGCAAGCCTGTGCCCTTGGCTGGGGAGGGGTGTTGGGGATAGTTGGAAGCTCCTGGGTCCCTCTTTAGCCAAAAAGGCCACTGATGTGGAGGCCAAGCAATAGGGTGACCCTGGGAACCTGGGGCGGGGGCGGCCAGAGCCCACTCCTCAACCTGCCTGGGGGCTGCCTGTCCTCCCTTCCTGCAGGAGGAATCCTGGGCAGATGTGGCCAGGACAGTTTCCACACTCAGACAGCCTGGCCCCCACCCCCAGATCCCAACACTGAGGCAAGGCCGGGGAGGGGGAGGAGGCCTGCGAAGGTCTCCAAGGCCAGGAAGCCCCAAACCATGCCCCTCAGCATTCCCATTATTCTGCAAGGCCTCAGAAGGGGGTGCCCAATCCTGTGGGAACTTCCCCACAGTGTCCTCATGTGGGGAGAAGCAATGGGTCTCAAGGCCCGTCACCGAAGGTGCTGACGAGTCCTGTGTGAGGAACGTTGGTGACTTTTTGAGCCCTGAGTTCTCCATACTGTCCCTGCCCCCTGCTCAGGGGCCCCAGCTTACCTCTCTAGACACCATAGCTACCCCTGGCCCTGAGCTCGAGGCCCCCTTAGCTGTCTCCCAGCATGGTGAGAGGGTGGCGGGTTATGAACTGGCCACCAGGGAGCCCTGCAGGAAAGTCCCGCCCAAGCTGCAGGGACACAGGGCCCTCTGCGATGGTGGTGCCAGGGCCTGGAAATGGGTTGGGTTTGATGGGGTGGATGGGCAGACAGGCCATGCCCAAGTGTGGCTGCACACACACGAGTGTGCACATGAGTGAAGACACGCTTGAGCCCCGGCAGGAGGGCTGAGGAGTTGGACTGGGTGGGCTGGGGAGGAGGGAACTGAGGTCCAGCACTGAGCCCCCAGAAGCCCACACATAGGAGGCCTGCGGGACCTACAGCAAGGCGGAGAAGACAGTGACCGTGTCCTGGGAGACCTAGCCAGCCAGGGCGGGTCCTGGGGGGGGCAAAGGTCAAGAAATAGAATGTCCCTGGGTTGGTTAGGAATGGGGGTGCAGGTAAGGGGCAGCCAGGACACCACCCTTCAGAAGGCCGGGTGACAGAGGGGGGGATGCGGGGCCTGGTTGAGTTGGGGGGTGAGCTGGCTCCTTGCTGCAAAGCAGAAAGAGGGGTAGGAGCAGTGGGTAGAGGCCCATAGGGAGGGGAGGCCCCCCAGCAATCTGGCTCCAACCCGGGCCTGTGCTGGGGTCAGCTACCCCCTGAGAATGGGGTTTCGTGCTGCTTTGAGGGGGGACCCCCACCCGCCCTCACCCTCTCAGTGGGGCCTCAGTTTCCCCATCAGCCCTAGGTGAGGGCAGAACTGAAGTCCCTACAACGGGGGTGTCTAGGGCACACAGAATGAATGCAGTGGAGCAGGACCGCGTCGCAGCTCCCACGCTGGGACCTCAATTACCCCCCGCGACACAGAAATGTCAACGACGCCTCCCAGCCCCCAGACTTGAATCCGGAGCTCTCCCCTCCCTCCCGGAGGACCTGGAACCTCCCACTGGACCCTTCCCAGAGAAGCCAAGAGGGGGGAGACAGAACCACGCATGCCAGGTGCAGACCCCCTGGATGCCAAGAGCAGAGGGTGTACACGGGGCGGGCACTGCCAGTGGCCATCCCAGAAGGCACTTCAAGGCCACTACGTGTGAGTTGGGCTGCCATCCCCACCCTCATGTCCAGCCCTGCTCCTGGGGACACCACCACCTGTCCCAGCACCCACCAGGCCTGGCCCTGGAAGACCCACCTGCGGTCCATGGAGGCTGATTGGGGAAGAGTACGGACTGCTGTCCTGATATGTCCCCAGCCTCTCCTGCTGTTCCCTGCAGGACTGGTGTGTGGATTGACTGCTGAACATGTGTGCAGGTGAGGAGGACTGGGACCAGCTGGCCACCTTTGAAGCCCAGCTCACCCCCTTCTGGGCTGAGCCCATGGGCACAGGGAATACAGGTTACCAGCCCAGCCCCAGAGCAGCTCCCCATTCAAGACTGCAAGTAGCACCAGGCTCACTCTCCATGACGCTAAAGGGAGGGAGAGGAAAATGCAACCAGGGGTCAGGGCCACCGAGGGCCACACTGCCCCAGGGGCCAGCTATGCAGGGCCCTGTGGCCACTGTCAGGCACTGACCTTTGGCTAAAAGTCACGTGATGTCCACCCTGTGCAAAGCCTCAGCAGGTTTGGGGTGGAGCAGTGGTTGTGAGGAGGAACCATGCCCAGACATGTGTGCACACACACACTCATACAAGGGCACATGCACATGCATGCACATGGCTGCATGTTGCATGTGTGTACACATGAACGTGAATATGCACACAAGTGTGTACATGTGTGTGGGTACAGAGCCATCCCATGGGATAAGTGTTCATACGTGTGCACATGTACACACACACACCTCTTTTCCTCAATATACACTCAACCTGAGACAAGCTCATGAGGGCAAGTGACCTGCACGTGGTCCAAGCTGCCAGAGACAGGGCAGGTCAGAAGGCTGGTCAGAAGTGGGGTGGGCATAGAGGAGTCCTGACACAAATTGTGGGGCCCAAACCATGGGTTTGGGGTGCAGGGGTAAGCCATGCTGGCTCCAGGCAGGCTCCTTCCCTCTCCCTACCCATTGATTTACTGTCCTCCCTCCCTTCATCCACCAGGGATGAAGGTGCTCACACCCATCCATTCCTCCCTTATCCATTCATCCATCCAACCACAAATTTGTCCATCCATCCATTCATTAGTCCATCAACTCTTCCACGTGCCCATCTATCCACGCACCAAGCCTCCATCCAACTCTGTGTATCTATATCCATCCATCCAGTCATTCATCAATCCTTCAACCTATCCATGCATCCATTTTCCCATCAGTCAGTTGTGAGAGGGGCTGGAATCTGGTGCCTACAGGTGGTGCCAGCCCTTTCAGGAACACAGAGAGGCCACCCATGTCCAGGTGGGAGCAGTTTGCAGGTGGTTTGTAGAGCTGGTAGAGGGAGAATAGAGAAGTTCTCTTTCAGGTTATCCTAGTTTCTCACTGAATGAAAAAGTGGTTTTTCAGCTGAGATGGAAGAGGAAGCAGGGGCTGTTGGCAGTTTAAGAAGAGAAGAGAATGTGGGGAGGCCTTTCTCTGAAAGCAAGAAAACAAGAGTGAGAAAGAGAAATGAGTAGTTTCTGGGCAGTGCTAAGCACCCCCTTGAGGCTAGCATAAATGAAGAGTGATCAACAAGATTGTGTGTTTGGGTGCAGCCACGTTCAGCTGCTCAGGTTCATAAACACATTCACCCATTGACTAACCATTCACCCATCCAGCCACCTGCTCCATCCATCCACATACCTGCCCACCTATCTATCCACCCAACGATCATCCACCCACCAATCCACTGACCCATCCACTCATACATCTGTCCAGCTATCATCCATCCACACACCCACCCACCCATCCATCCACCCACACATCTATCCATCCATCCACCCATCCATCCATCCACACATCTATCCATCCATCCACCCATCCATCCATCCATCCATCCATCCATCCATACATCCATACATCCATTCACCCACACATCTGCCCACCTGGCCCATCCACCCAATCATCCACCCACCAATCCATTGGCCCATCCACTCATACATCTGCCCAGCTATCATTCATCCACACACCTGTCCACCCACACATCCATCCATCCACCAATCTATCCATCCATCCACCCACCCATTCATCCATCCACCCATCTATCCATACATTCACACACACATATCCATCCATCCATCCATCCATCCATCCATCCATCCATCCATCCACCCACCCACCCACCCATACATCTGTCTACCTCGTCCATCCATCCATACATATATCCATTCATCCACACACTTGCCCATCCATCCTTCTACCCACTCACCCATCTATCCACCCATCCATCCATTCATTTATCCATTCACTCATACATCTGTCCACTTGGTTTATCCACCCCTATATCTGCACATCCACCCATCCATCCATCCATCCACCCACCCACCCATCCATCCATCCATCCATCCATCCATCCATCCATCCATCCATCTATCCACCTGGTCCATCCAACCATACATCTGTCCATTCACTCATCCACTTATCCATTGTCTACCCATTCATCTACCCATTCATCTGTCCACCACCACCCACTTCCCCCACCCCCGCCCCGCCATCCTCTCTTATCTATCTCCCACATCTCACTCTCCTGCATTCCAGGAAATGCTACGCATTATAGAACACTGGCCCGGCCTCAAGGGGGGCGGGGTGGGGGGCAGGAGGGAGTGGCTGCAGGGTGGAAGAAGAGACCATGGGTGGCCATGGAGTGGTGCCGTGGCCACGGTGTGCAGGCACTCCCTGCGCCTGTGTGGCTGTTGGGACCGGAGGCCTGGCTCCCGTACTGCTCCCACCACCTCCTGGACCGTGTCCTGGACTCACAGAACAGGGACGGTGACAGCTGGGGCTCTCAGCAGGCAGGTCCCTTTCCTTGTTCCCTCTCCCCACTCATGCTCCTTCGAGTGCCTTCCACCCCTCCAGGCCAGGCTTGACTCCTTGGGCGCTTGGTTCCAAGGTCCCTAGTCCTGTAACACACAAGACAGCGAGACGGCAGGAAACGTCCAGGTGCCCCACAGGGCTCCAGATCCCTTCTCCTTTCCGGGGGCCTAGGCGGGTTGAGGGTGGGGAGCCTCCAGTCCCTGCTGCTGCCCACCGTGACAGCAGTTGCTGGCCTTGGGAAGGAGAGCTGTCTGAGTGTGGCCATCGTTCTGGGCCATCAGTGGATCCCAGAGGATGCCGTACCCTCAGAAGGAAAGCCCGAGGCTGCCTGCTGGACCGTGGGTGCTGCCTCAAGCACCCCAGGTCAGCTGAGCTGTCCTCAGGGCCCATCACAGGGGACACTGCAGGTGAGGAGGAGGAACCCAAGAAGGGGCAGGCCAGGGAAGACCCCTCCCCAGACCAGGCACACAAAACTACTCAAGATGGAGCTGTTGACTGAACGTGGCCCATCAGCGGCAGGTGTACACACCTTGGCGGAGGAGGATGGCTGGGGGAGATGGGCTTTGCTGGGCTGGGCAGGATGGGGGAGCAGGCTCTGCCTGGTAGCCACAGTGGTCCCAGCTGCGCGCTTGGTGGAGCTGGCTGGCCAGGTGGGTGAGAACAACAGTGCCAGCCACCATCTCAGAGTATCCATCTTCCCCTAGAAAGACACCAGGCAGCTCTGTAGGGCAGGTGAGCCCACGTTGCTCCTGTCCCAGCTTAATGGGTGGAAACAGGCTAGGGATGGTGACAGGTCCACCCCCGGGAGGCAAGGCGGTAGCCCCATGTCCTGCCTTCATATGACGGTTGCCTTCACTACCAGATCGGGTGTGGTAGCTAAACCTGGACCTGCTCATGGCCACCTACGGCTCTCAACAGCTTCTCCACGCACTGCACCAGTCTGGGCCTC
Organism: Glis glis; assembly: GCA_004027185.1. Classification (NCBI taxonomy): domain Eukaryota; kingdom Metazoa; phylum Chordata; class Mammalia; order Rodentia; family Gliridae; genus Glis; species Glis glis. Next base: position 1,505 of record PVJS01035567.1, on the reverse strand, counting down.
GGTTATGGGGACCAGGCCGCGGGTATCTCCCTGGGCAGCCCCGTGTCTCCATCCTGCAGGGAAGAGACGGCTGCGGGCCGAGGACCACAGGGGCTGCCCCCTCCCCCCTTGCCAGGATGCAGCCTGACCCAGCAGGTGGGCCGGGGTGGCAGGGGCTGTCCTGGGTGGAGGTCGGAGGCTGGGGTGGGCCCTGCAGGCCTCACTCCTGGGTCACCACATGCTCTCTGTCTCAACTAGGCAGCTGCACGGAGGACCCGAGCCATCCCTGCTATCACCCTGGCTCCAGAGCCTCTTCACACTCGGTGACCTTGAAATGCAGGAGGAGCCCCAAGTGTGGGGAGAGAATGTGCTCTGTATAAATTTCATGCTCTTCAAAGTGACATTTGTCTACTCCGGCTCTCCTCACATCTCCTCAGCCTCCCAGACAGTCCCGCCCGCCCCACCAGAACCCCATGAAACCCGAAAACTCCCAACTCCCCTCCGCCACCGCCGCCGAGCTTGCCTCTGAGAAACTGTGTCTCAATCTTATCACACTCGTTATTTATGTGTCTTTCCTCCGGGCAGATGGAACAGGACGCAAAGCCCACGGCCGCGCCTCCAGCAGCAGCGGGAGATAGACCCGAGCAGGGGCTCCAGGGGATTCCGGGAGGGAGGCCGTGGACGAGAACCCCATCTCTCCCAGCTCTCGGTCCTGGAGGCCAGGGCCCACGTAACTGGGCCCATGACATCATGGGGCAGTTTGGTGGCTCAGGGGACATGCCCCAGCCCCCTACTGACCCATCTCCCTGGAGGTTGGGGACTGTGGGGTCACAGATCTCATACATAATGTGAACAAATGTTTGTGTGGGTGATGTGGGAGTGGGGCTCAGGGAAGGCCTTTCCAGGGGCAACGCATGGAGGAGGAGAAGGCCCAGGGAAGGGGGCACCCAGGCCGGGCAACTGTGGGTAAAGTCCCCAGGGGGCGGGGACACTGAGTCCCGGGGACCGCAGACCTGCAGTACAGAAGTGAAGCCACAGGAGCACTGGCAGGCACTTAGACACAGAGAATGCCCAACAAACCGATTTACATGGAGGGTCCCCCAGTGCGTGCGCCCAGGACTCCCTCAGCAGTGCTCACTCCAGCCACAGTAGGCTGTATCCCTGGGAGAGCAGACAGCAGAATGTGGGGTGCCCGCAGTGGCTGAAATCATGTAGCCTGGCTCCCATCATGGCTCTGTCACCAGGGAGGGGACCGTGGCCAGAGACCACTGCTGCACAACTCCCTCCTGGAAGTGCTCCTGTGTTAGGGGCCGAATCATGTCCCTCAAATTCACATGCTGAGCGCCAGGCGTGGTGGCGCACGCTTGTAATCCCAGTACTTTGGGAGGCGGAGACTGGAGGATCCGGGTTCGCAGCCAGCCTCATCTCTCTCTCTCTCTCTCTCTCTCTCCGTCTCTCTCTCTCTCTCTCTCTCTCTCTCTCTCCTTAGTGAGGCCCTCTGCAACTTCGTGAGACCTGGCTTCAAA
>PVJS01035566.1:0-20935 GCA_004027185.1 Glis glis | reverse complement strand
AGAGAGAGAGAGGAGAGAGAGGAGAGAGAACGAGCACGGGCGCGCTGAGGCTGGCTGCGAACCCGGATCCTCCGGTCTCCGCCTCCCAAAGTACTGGGATTACAAGCGTGTGCCACCACGCCCGGCTTGTTCAATTTTAAAAATCAACTTTGAAAGAATTTGGAACATAAGCCCATATAAAATTGAGCTCTCTCTCTGTACTATTTCTTCATGTGTTTTTTCTGTACTGTCTAAAGTTTTTGCAATGAGTGTTACTTTAATCAACAGAATAAACATTACATGTAAATCAATAGAAGTAAATCAAACCAGAATTTTTGCAAGCAAAACAACAAAAGTGGAAGAGGCAGTAGAAGAGAGTGAGAGGAAAGGAGTAAGGATGGAAGCAGAGGTGAGAGCGATGCAGGTGGAAAGGATTCGACCACCCTTGCTGGTTTTCCAAGATGGAGGGAGGGATGACGGTACGAGGAATCTGAGGAATCTGAGCCATCTCTAGAAGCTAGAGAAGGCAAGGGAATGGATTTTCCCCTAGGGCCTTTTCAACCCCAGCAATACTTGTGTTGGACTTCTATTGTACCTAAGGACAACAGAACTTTAAAAATTTTTGATGTACCTCCATATTGTTTTCATAATGACTGTATTGGTTTATATTCCCACCAATGGTGTATAATGGTTCTCTTTTCTCTACATTTTTTCCAACACTTGCTAACTTTTGTCTCTTTGGTAAGAGCCATTGTAACTGGGGTGAAGTGATAATTCATTGTGGTTTTAATTTTCATTTCCCTGATTGGTGATGATGAGTTTTTTTTCCTATATCTGTTAGTCATTTGTCTTCTTTTGAGAAATATCTTTTTAGGTACTTTGGCCTAATTATAATAATTATTAATTATTATTATTACTATTATTATTATTTATTTTTGCTATTGAGCTGTTTGAGTTCCTTATATATTTTGGACATTAGTCCCTCATCAGATTTGCAAGTATTTTCTACTGACTTGGGGGTGACTTCTTGTTTCCTTTGCTATGCAGAAGTTTTTTTTATCTTGTTTGCTTATTTTGCTTTTTTTCCCTGTGCTTTTGAGGATGTATCCAAAAATCCTTTGCACAGACCAATGTCTTGAACACTTGCCCTATACATTCCTTTAGTAGTTTTATATCTTTAGGTCTCATTTTTTTTTTTTTTTGCGGTACCGGAGATTGAATCCAGGGGCATTCTACCTCCGCGCTACACCCCCGGCCCTATTTTTTTATACTTTATTTTGAAACCGGGTCTCACGAAGTTGCGGAGGGCCTCCCTAGGTAGAGAGAGAGAGAGAGAGAGAGAGAGAGAGAGACAGGGAGAGAGAGAGAGCTGAGGCTGGCCGCGAACCCGGATCCTCCGGTCTCCGCCTCCCTAAGTACTGGGATTACAAGCGTGCGCCACCACGCCTGGCTAGGTCTCATTTTTAAATGTTGGATCCATTTTGAGTTGACTTTTTGCCTATGGTGTGAGGTAAGGGTCAAATTTCTTTCCTTTTCTTGTGGATATCCAGCTTCCCCAACATTATTTATTGAAAATATTCGCCTTTCTCCATTGTGTGTGTGTGTTCTTTGTATCTTTGTTGAAAACCAATTGACTATATGTGCAAGTTTACTTCTGGGCTCTCTATATCCTATTCTATTTGTCATTGTGCCTGCTTTTACATTAGTACCATGCTGTTTTGATTGCTATAGCTTTGAAGTTAGGTAGTGTTAATGCTCCCACCTTTGTTCTTTTCTGCTTAAGATTGCTTTAGCTATTAAAGGTTTTTTGTAGTTCCATACGAATTTAAAGATTTTTTTTCTATTTTCATTAAAAATGACATCGGGATTTTGAGAGGGATGACAGTGAATTCTGCAGAATTTACAAGATAAATTTGTGCTGTTGTTGGGCATTAAATGCATGGCAGTTTTTATGGCAGGAACAGAAGACTAATACAGTGGTATTGATGAAGGTTTCTGAGGTATTGGGTGTTTTGTGGAGATAAGAGGTGAGGGTCACTTGAATACCTCTAACTCTATGCAGCATGAGACTGAATCCGAAGTAAGTTCAGGAAGGCATCTACGAAGTGAAATCAGGGAATGGGAAGGAAAATTCCTTTGAACAAAGAGGCAGCAGGTCAGAGTGGTTATGATGAAGAGGCTTTGAAGCCCATGTTTCTGGGTTTGAATCCTGGGTCTATCATTTGCTAGCTGTGGGATGTTCTGTACATTTTAAATACTCCTATAGGCCTCTGTTTCCTACTCTAAAACAAGATTAAAATAATAACAAAGCCTCAGAGGGCTATCGTGAAGATTTAATAATTTAATATATATGAAGTACTTAGAAGAGCTCTTGGCATGCATTAATTGTTTAATAAATGTTAATCAGCATTATGACTGGTCCAGTTTTCTGCCTGGCAACTCTAGGCTCCTGAAATTTACTTTTATCACAGTCATCCTCTGGGACCTGGTTCTCCCAGTGACTGGGACTTTGATGTTGGTAGTGAGTGCCTTGATCAGGTCATGGGGACCACAGCTGTAGTAGCAGTAATAGAGGGTACGGGACTATTTCAGTAGTGAACAAAGGAAAGAAAATAGGGGTCTGAAGAGCAAGAGAAAAGAGAGTCAGCAAGGCCACTGACAAATGCCCGCTGTCCTGTAAATCATAAATATTTAGCGTGGTTTTGATTAGAATGAATTCTCCACCCTAGGTCCAGCGATGGATGGCCAGGACAATATTTTTGTCTTGATTTTCTTGGAATGCTGATATCTCAAGAAGTATTCCTCTTTCTTCTTTTAGTATTTGGAAATCTGAGTGAAATATGAATGCATACATGACATCACATTTTGAAACTAAGATGCTAAAAGCTGAATAAATGTAACACCCTAAAAAAAGTAGTATAACAAGAAAAAACCTACATCCACATTCTCCTTTAGATTTTTATCATGTAATCATAAAATTACTATGTTTGTACATTTTAGGAAATATAATCTGTTCTTAATCTATTCCTCATAGTTATCAAACATAGAAGTCAGGGAGAAATACAATTGAATTTAGGGGGAAATACAATTGATTTTACCTTCTGGAGATTATATATATATGTATGTATGTACTGGGGGATTGGAACCCCAGGGGCGCTCTAGCTCCGAGATATACCCCCCCAGGCCTTTTAATTTTTGGAAAAGGGTCTTGCTAAGTTGCTGAGGCTGACCTTGAACCTGTGATCCTCCTGTTTTAGCCTCCCACATAGTGGGATTACAGGCATGCACCACTATGCCTGGCACTTCTGGGGAATTTAAAATTACAAGTATATAAGAGCTAAATTCCTCTCTCCCACCACTTGTATTCAACCTATTTTTCATTTTTATCCACCACTTACCATTGCTACTTATTTCATAATCTAGACCATCTCTCAGATAAAAGATACTATTTCTGATTTTGAGAATAAAATTTGTATTTCCTCTGATAAATAATAAGATACTATCTGGCAGGTACTTTGCTTTACCTGGTTTTTGCTTGACTGGTCAAACTTAACAAAGAAAATCTGAGATCTGTTCTAAGTTAAATAGGTCAAATAAACTTCAAATTTCTTCTTCAAAACAACTGTAGTATGAGTTAGCAAGTGTAACAAATGCCATTTGATCCTTAAAAATTGAATTAATTAAAAATCAAATAAGCACTAATGTAGGTCTCTTTGACTGAAATAACCATAAAATCTGTGGATGACATGAGTTGGGTGTGTTTTACGTGTACTTGAAATGGTGACTACAGTTTCATCTCAAGGGACCAAGGGTGTGTGTATTCCAAGTGCCATTTTGACAGGCATGAATACAAATTTCACGTTCACAGAAATAGAACTCAACCTGTGCAACATAACAAAACAAAACACAGTTTGAACATGCCTTTTGTTAAAAAACATTAGTCTCTGGTAAGGAAACAGGAAATTCTGAGGTGATTTAAGACTGATGAAATAGAGAAATGGAATTTAGCACATGGCCCAGCAACTTTTTATGGCCAAATTGTATATTTCCAAGGGTAACTGAAAGAGCATAATATTGGAAGCTTTTACTAGGATCTCAGGAAAGTCTGAATGGCAACATATTTCTTTCACTACTGAGCAATTTTTACTCAGGGCCAATGTTTTACAACATTGGAAAAAAATTATGAACTAGGAGAATTGGCATAAGTCTATATGAACAAGGATGGAAGAAACAATAGGATTAGCAGAAAGTGCACTGGTGTTAAAGAATAGTGCATCATCATTATTATAAAAAAGATGGCTGACAGGATTCTGAAAGTACAACTCAGCCGCACATGGTGGCATAAGCCTGTAACCCCAGTACTTCAAAGGCTGAGGCAGGAGTATTGCAGTTTCAAGACCAGTCACTAAGGTTCAGCCACTTCGCAAGACTCTCAGTAACCTAGTGAGACACTGTTTGAAAATAAATAAAAGGGCTGGGGATGTAGCTCAGAAGTAGAATGACCCTGGGTTCAATCCCCAGTACCAAAAAAAAGGGGGGGGGGAGTACGACTGGGTAACAGAGAAGGCTATAGGCAAATGACTTTTCCGTGTCCGTGCATAGTACTCCATCATACTCCATCATAAGTACATTGTCCTGGTCCAAGCTGCCATATCTCTTGTTGGACTACTGTGTATTGACCTTCTAGTTGGTCTCTGCTTTTGCTGTTACCCTTCCATAGTCTAATCTCACAGCAGCTAGAATGTAGATCTTTGTGGTACATAAATCAGAACAGGTTGCTCCTTTCCTCGAAAACCTTCAGTGTTCCCTACTGCGATGAAATTTAATTTCCCTCACGGGGTTTGCAAGACTCTCTGCACTCTGGCCTCCACCCACCTCACTGTCCTCATAATCCATCGCTGTCCTTTCCTTCTCACTCCTTCCCAACTACCCAGGTTTCCTTTCTGCTCCTCAAGCATCAAATAACTCAAGAGGCTACTGCACTAGCTATTTCCTTCTCTTCTCTTTTTGTGGCTTCTCCTTGTCATTCTGTTTCATCTTAAATGTTTTCTCCTTTGAGAGGTCTTCCCTGGCAACCCAGTCTAAAGTGGCCACCTCGCCAGTCCCTATTCAAACAGCCTTCTTCTAACTCTGCAAACAACCTGTCCCAATAGGATATTTTTAATTTACTTGTTTGTTTATTATCTCCTCCAACCAGAATGTTAAGTATCATGACAGCGAGGACTTTGCTTTGTTCCTGCTATTTGTGCTGCTCTTTGAACAGTGCTGGCCCACAGCAGTGCCAAATAAATATTTGTTGTTGAATAAATATGCTTTTTAGAATGAAAAGTAATTTTAGATAAAGATAAAAAAGTACATGTAATAAACTAGCAGGCTATGAAAGATAGATTGTTGAACTTTCAGGGGTGTCAGAGGACAAATCCCATACATTTTTTTCCTTTCTTCTAAAATTTTTAAGAGAATTTTATTGCTGCAATGTAATTATACATCATAATGAGATTCAAAGTTCATATATGCACATAACATTTCTTGGTGTGCTTCCCTCTCCACCCTACCCAACGACCTCATTTCCTCCCTCCCCATACATACTAATGAGATTGGTAAAGATACCTTCATATATGAACATAACATTATTTGATCTGTTTCCTTCCTCAAGCCTTCCTTTTCTTCTCCCCTCCTCCTTACCTGGATTCCCTCCCACTATTCTACTAGTCTCTCTCTTCATTTTCATGAAGTCTCTTTTCTTTCCTATTTTCTCTCTAGCTTCCACATATGAGAGAAAGCATACAACCCCTGATTTTCTGCAACTGGCCGATCTCACTTAGCATAATATTCTCTAGTTCCATCCATTTTCCTGAAAAAATATAATTTTGTTCATCTTTATGGCTAACTCCATTGTGTGTATATACCACATTTTCTTTATTCATTTATCTGCTGACACACACCTAGACTGGTTTCATAACCTGGCTGCTATGAATTGTGCTGCTTTAAACATGGGTATGCATGTATCGCTGTACCATTCTGACTTTAATTCTCTTGGAAACATGCCGAGGAGTGGTATAGCTGGGTCATATGATGGTTCCGTTCCTAGTCTTTTGAGGAACCTCCATACTGATTTGTGTGTGTGTGTGTGTGTGTGTGTGTGTGTGTGTGTGTGTTACTGGGAATTGAACCCAGGGGCATTCTACCTCCAAGCCACACCCCCAGCCCTTCTTAATTTTAGTTTGGAAGGTCTTGCTAGGTTATTGAGAGTCTCACTATGTTGTTGAGGCTGTCCTTAAACCTGTGATCCTCCTGTCTCAGCCTCCGAAGTACTGGAATTACAGGGGTGTGCCACCACACCTGGCTCTTACTGTTTGTCCATACTTTTTAACTTTTTACTCCCCTATGCAGCCTCTCCTTTTCACAGGTGTCACAAGAAATTAAAAGCCTCGTGTTATATCCAGTGTTTCTGGTTGTACAAATAGTAATCTAATTATTGAATAACTTAAAACCACCATCACCCACTATCGTTTTTCTAAGAATATTTGAACCTCATTTCAAATACACATTTGCAGATATCATTGTATAAAAAGGCATATTTTCCAAAGAACAGCAAGAAAAATTTTTATAACTTCAGAACATCTGATATAGGCAGATGGAATACCTGGTAGCTCAAGAAGAAAAATAATCTTTTGCTACTTGTAAGTGTGGTTATGGGGAATCCACCAAAGCTATTGCAGATTCAGATTGGTCATCCAATGAAAAAAAAAGTGGGTGTGTGGGTGTGATGATACTTTCCTTGAAGGATTTTTTTCCCCACAGGATTAGGAATAATATATAATAAGGGCCTACCACATAGGGGACACTTCAAAGATGGCAACTCTTAGTTTTAACATTTTTTTTCTATCATTTTTTTAAATACACAGCAAGGCTTGATTTACCATTCTTTGTCACCAAATGGAATTTATAAGAAGGAAGGGGGATCTTAGACATATTTTATATGAGTAACTAAAAAGAACTTCAAAAGCTCTCACACTGTGGGCACTGGCAGCTCTCTACTTCATTCTTTCAGGTGGAGCGGTTTTCCAATAGGTCGTAGCTTAGTCTTCTAAAGGAGATCTTAGCAGGCTCCATGCTATAAGGTTGTGCAGTTTGTACACTGTGTAAAGGCCACCAGCCAAGGGATGAGTGGGGACTTGGACCCAGTTCACACTCTTCTCAATAGATACGGGTTAGTGCAGAGGCTGTATTTTCCTAATTTGTATAAAGACATTCTAGGATCTGTACTTGCTCTCCCAAAGTATATTATTTTCCAAAATATCTTACATTGGTTGAGAATATAGCTGAATGACACATTAGGTAACTCCCCTGTTTTCATTATTTTAAATCACTGTCTTTTGTTTAGGCTATTAAATGTAATGATTCTGTTTCACTGTCTAAGAAAAAAAAGTGGGGGATTAGTTCTGGGGATTGAACCCAGGGGCATTCTACCTCTGGGCTATACCCCAGCCCTTTTTATTATTTATTTTGAAACAAATTCTCACTAAGTTGCTGAGGCTGGCCTTGAACCTGCTATCTTCCTGCCTCAGCCTCTCCAGGTACTGGGATTACAGGTGTGTGCTACCACACTTGGCAAGAAAATAAATAAATAAAAGATAAAAATAAAAAATAAGAAACTCGTACATACATAAGGGACCTCCCTCGTATGGAGTAAGGTGCTTCTCACCTACGACATGTGGTTTTGCTGTGTTTGTTGCTGCTGCTGCTGTTGCTGTTGCTGAATGAGCAATTGCTGTTGCTGCCGACGCCGGGCTGTCCTCAGCTTTTCAAAGCGAGCCTCCATTTCTTCCAGGACTTTGGGAGTGTACCGGACCACCAGCTTCACGCTGTCCTTGGCAGCCTTGAGGAGCTCCACGGCTTTCTCATGGTGTTCTCCTTCCACACTCTGAAAAGACAAGGCATTTCTTGAAGAGGGGAGCTTCAACGTTCTTTTCTCTGAGAGACTGAACTCAAGTTGTAGTCTATCAGAAACCCAAAGTTTGCAAGTTCAAGAAGGATGGTGAATGGGATATAATGTCAGCTCCACTACCATCTGTTATGTTCTCAGCTGAAATATAAGCTGGTTGGGCTACATGAGGGTGCAGAATGGATTGGGTGGGGTTCAAATTTTGAGGGTGAAAAACAGAGAAGACCTAAATGATAATGCTAACACTGAGAATGGGGTTTCTAAATTTTATCTAGAAGAGTAAATACAATCTTTTGGGTTTTTTAAAAATTTTCTTCCTTTTGTGGTGCTGGGGATTAAACCCAGGGGCACTCTACCTCCAAGCTACACCCCCAGCCCTATTTTTAATTTTTTTAAATTTTGGAAACAAGGTCTCATTAAGTTGCTGAGAGCCTCGCTAAGTTACAGAGGCCAGCTTCCGACTTGTGATCCTCCTGTCTCAGTCTCCCAGGTACTGGAATTATAGATGTGTGCCACCATGCCTGGCTGTACATACAGTCTTTGAAGAAAAATTTGAAAAAGAAGTAGTAATAGTGACTTTTCCTTTTCAGATAGTGAAATTTATTAAGAAGCTACAATGATTAAAGTAGTTATTATTGGTATAATACTGGTTGCTATAGGACTGGTAATTGCTATAGTACTGGTATAATATTGGTTATTATTGGTATAGTAGAACATAGAAGAGAGCCCAGAAGGAGAGCCATCACATATAAAACTTTATTATATGATAAATGTGGAATTTGGACCAAAGGGTAAAATTATTAAATAATGATGCTGCAACAAATAACAATGAAATAATATAAAATAACATAAACCCCATACTCATACTTTATGCTAAATATAATATATTGATTTAAAATGTCAATGTAAAATAAAAGCATAAAACAACTGAAATAAAACAAAGGTGGATGTTCATCATCTTGAAACGGAAAAGGAAGTCGTAGATAAAAATATCAAAATGAAAATAGTCTCAAAATCAGATTTTCAAATTTTAAGTTTCAGTATTTCAAACACCAGAAAAAGGCAAATAATGAACCAGAAAAATGCTTGAAATATATGAGTCAATCAGTTGATACTTTCCATAGGAAGAGCTCTTACAAGTCAATAAAAATCTAAGCAAAATGGACAAGTGACATACATAGACAAATAGTAAAATTTATGAATGGTCCATAAACCCAGGAGAAGATAAGATGTTCAATATCCCTAATAATTTAGATCAATGCAAAATACTCCATTTTAAGCCTAAATTTAACTTAAAATATTTTAAAATACAGTGTATGGATAAGAATGTGGGTAGACAGGAATCTCATAAATTGCTAATAATTTAACAAAATTTTTTTTTTTGCGGTACCGGGGATTGAACCCAGGGGCGTTCTACCTCCGCGCTACACCCCCGGCCCTATTTTTTATACTTTTTTTGAAACCGGGTCTCACAAAGTTGCGGAGGGCCTCACTAAGTAGAGAGAGAGAGAGAGAGAGAGAGCTGAGGCTGGCCGCGAACCCGGATCCTCCGGTCTCCACCTCCCAAAGTACTGGGATTACAAGCGTGCGCCACCACGCCCGGCTTCATAAATTGCTAATAATTTAACAAAAATTGTTACGGTGGAAGTGGCACTGTGGATTCTTTCCCTCAATTCAGATCAGATTTTCTGAAAAGGGGAATTGAAACTAACAGGCGGTTCGGTTGCAGCTTAACAAAATTTTATTATAAAGTCAGTAGGAAATAGAAATGAGAAGAGGAAAAAAGCAGCATGCCTGGAAGTCATGCTGGAGAGCCCCAAAGTGGAACTCTCCCCTCCCTCGGACCCCAGTCCCTTAAATACAGTTTTCACATTAGTATGTTTTTATCAGTGTTACCAAGGCAATGGACTAGTAACTTATTTTGGGGGGCATAACTTATTCCTTAGGCAGGTGGTGCCTTTTAGTCTACTAAGTGCACTTACTAAGTGCAGAGGTCAATACTCTACCTTGTTTTTACCCCTATTGTATTGGGCTGTATTGGTTGTCTATCAACTATGGGCACTTTGATGTAACACATGGAGTTTGCTTTTCTCATACTGAGGCCAAGTCATGAAGAATAGGAGGGAAACAGAGGCAGTGATTACAGCCAGTGTGGCTGTGTATAATCTGTAAGAGCAAGGCATAAGGCCTTTGCTATCTTTATGGTTTTAAAATGTGCTAGGCAGAGTCACTGTGATCTTAGGGCTAAAGGCCTTAACTGCCTCTATGGTGCTCTTAAGGCTCCCAAGTCTCTACATGTTTCTAAGGCCAGAGGCTTTAATTATCTTTACATTCTTACTATGGGTTAATCATTTAGAACAAGGGGGCAGAAGAAGAAGGGAGGAGGAGCTCTTGGAATGTAACGGACAGAGCTACTGCCTCTCCCTGCCTGAATGACTGCCTTTTACATTTTACTAGAAATTAATATCAGAGCAATTTTCCAATACTGGCCCAAAAATGGGTACAGTTTTTCAGGAGATCACTATTATTATGCATTGAGTAGCCCTTTTTAATGAATAACTTTGCTTTCAGAGAAATTAACTTATGATAACATCACATGTACATATATACCTACAAGTATGATCTAACAGAAAGCAATAAATAAAATAACTTCTTGGCTTTTGAGTTTCAAATGAGCTCTGAACATCTTGACATAGACAATAGTTGAGAACACTATTTTTACTCCAAGCAAACACAAAGCTGCTTCTTATCTAACCTTCTAAAGACTCTCTAGGTTGTGACGAGTGAGAAGCAAAAGGGAAGAAAGTTGTAATCAGATTTCATGGGACCCTATAAGAAGGAGACTCTGCCTCCTAGCCCTCTCAGCTAGTTCCTAGGGCAGATGACATGACCCTCATTTGATAAGATTAAAGTGTAACATCCTTTTTGCCTAGTATCTTGAGGAAAGGCCAGAGGAAAAAATGACTGTGTGACATGACAGACAGGGACTGAGGCAGACTTAAATATTATCAGAACACCTGAGAATGGCACTCAGAGAAGGCCAGCCGCAATGGGTTGAGATTGCATTTTTATACCCCAAGAAGAAGGGGGGACTCAAAGTCAACATCCAATTCAGCTACAGGAAAATGAGTTAATCTTAAGCTCACTTCAATTATAACTTGAGTTTCATAATTAGTGCCAGTATATAGGTTTGGAAATTTAAAGGATTGTGCCCCATTCTATCACTTGCTTCAGAAAGCTGGGTGTGGACTGAGAAAGAAAAGGTCATCAGTGGTAGCTTGTCAGAGCACCACTTGTCTGTCATTTGTTGGCGTACTGACCAGATAATAAGGATTTTAAAAATGGCCACATTGAGCACTGGAGACAACTTATACAACCACTCCTCCATGTCTGGATGAACTTGAAAGCCAGGGATTCTAAACAGACTTTAGGTAGAGTGAATTTTTATCTGTGCTTGAAGCCTAGGAAAATAGGCCTTTTCATTGATTAACTCATTTAATTATTCATTAAAAGATTGACACAGTCACTTAACAGACTTTTATTAAGCATTTATCTCAGTAATTATATTCCACCAAATTCTTTGGATGAACATGAAAGACAGAGAAAAGCTATGACAATATTAGACCATCTAAACTCTGTTTTCAGTGTGCTTGTGATTTCTTTGTAATTTGTCCCAAGACGATCTGTTGCTGCATGGAATTTTCCTTTCGAAGGAAAACTTGGTGATTTTGGTTGTGCGTACCCTTCTCTAATTTTCTTTTCAATACTAAAACTTCCATGTTTCTATGTTTTAATAACAATGGTTCACTCATTTTCTAGGCCAGTTGATTACTCTCCAGACTTCTCTCTGGCTATTGTTCTGTTTGTTTTCATTTAATAGGGTTGGAGATTCTAGGGCAGGCCTTGAGAGGCCCATTATCCCCATTTAGGCACAGTGCCTGCCATTCAGATCTGCCACGGGAGGGCCCAGGCAGTAAGGCAGGGGCCATTGGCACTCATGGCAGGGAGAAATTATGGCCATCATGTCCCAAGCTCAGCCCTGTGGAACTATCCAGGTTACCCTCTCCCACACAACAATTTACAAAAAGCAGACTCCATGGTCGTCATAGTCAGAATTTTGGCCCTGAAGCTTTCTCTCTGGTTTAGACATTGACTTAGCTTCTCTCTCTCTCTGGAAATCAGCTGAATCAATAGGTCTCATGGTTTGCCTCACCTTCCTCTTTCTCTTCCCCACCAGGGTACAGAACCACTATATGAGACTGGGCTGTACCCCAGTCATTCATTTCTACTATTGAAAACTCTTTATCAAAATACACAAATCACACAATTAATCAGTATAATGGAAACTAAGAGGTGAGTTTTAGAGACAGATTTCAAGTAACATAAGCATGCTTGCAGAATTGATTTCAAACACTCCTTAATTTTGTTTTGAAATTGTTTTCAGAAAAATGCCTTGAGTCTTAAGGATTGTTCTGGATGACACTCTTGTCTGTTGGCTTTGCATACATTATAATTTTGAGAGCTTATGCTTGTCTTCTTCACCTATTATTTATTTATTTCTGGAGTACTTTCAGTCCCTCAGGATAACTTTTTAACAAAATAGGATAGTTTTATCCTCCTTCTTTTTTTCCCTTTGTAGGTAAGAACAAAAAAGCAGACTACCTTCCCATGAAAATATTATTCCATGAATAAAAACAGGCCAAAAGATCTGCTCAATTAAGGTATATATGTTGATGTGCAAACATTTATTACGAGGTATTTCTGGAACCCTGAAGGCTTAGCAGTTATTTCTGCTTCCGACTTTGTCTAATTCGTAGTCTTAATAAAGTATATCTTATTTCTTGCTAAATATTTAAAACATGTTTTGAAATGTGATTGATTATTTGTAAATAGTTAAGTTATTTTTATCAAAACTGTATATATGAGTTTAGGAATCGTTCCCTATAACAATTAGCTCAAATTTGACTAATCATTGAAAATATGTAGCAACAGCTTTCCACAAAGAAAGAGAATGTGGTTCTTATATGACTTGAGGAGTACTGGAAATGTTTCCAATCTTAAACACTTACCTCCATTCAAAATATGAAATTCTATACTTTTAAGTTTCATCACTTGCTTTAAATTTTAGTGTTCCTATTGCAATTTGAGAAAATTGTTAACATTAATTAATTTAACATAAGGCTTTACAGTGGACATCTGGTGAAAGCTGGGTTTTATTAAGAAAGTGAGGGGTGATAAAGAAGATTTGAAAGTAAGCTAGGCACCCAGGAATTCACTGAAGTGAACTAAAATGCACTACGAAAAAAATGGACATGCCTGTCCTGGAAATATTTCTACTTGCTAAATTTCTATTGCTGTTAAATCTTTAAAAACTATGTGTGAAACCAATATGAGAAGGTGAGTTCAAACATTTTTTTGCTATTTTCAAAATTTGTAAATATAAGCTAATAAAATACTAAACTGATATAAAACCATGAGAAGTGGATCTCCTATAATGTTAATATTTAAAGGAATATTTTAAATTTAGGATACTGAGGAAAAAGGAAAAAGTAGGTCAGTAACTGACCAGATGGGCACTTGTTTCTTCAGCAATCTCATGGAGTAGTAAACCTTTAAACATGGCTGCACTGTGGCCTTTCAGTGGTTTATCTGTTTCTCTATATTGTGAGATACCAAAATGTTTACTTTTTTTGTGGTATTGGGAATTGAACCCAGGGGCATTCTACCTCTGAGCTACACCTCCAGCTCTATTTTTTATTCTTTATTTTGAAGCAGGGTCTCACTAAGTTGTGGAGGGCCTAAGTAGCTGAGGCTGGCCGCGAACCTGTGATCCTCCAATCTCAGCCTCCCAAGTACTGGGATTACAAGTGTGCACCACCATTCCTGGCTCAAAATGTCTACTTCTTAGTTGATTGTGAATCCTGTCTGATAAGAGAGAATTTGGATCGCATGGTATACATGAAATTACGCATGATATGTGCTGCTCCTTCCATGACAGAGTTACATTTGTGAGGGGAAGGGTACTAGGGATTGAGCCAGGGGCATTCTATCTCTGAGTTACATCCCCAGCCCTTTTCATTTTTTTTTTAAATCCCTGAACATTTTCTACGAAACAATAAAAGGCTAAATTCTTTTCAAGGGTATAAAATTAGATGGTTCAGTCAGATCATTTTGTTCTTATGATAGTTTTTTTTTTTCTATTAACAAGTTACTAAGGCTGGCCTTGAACCTGTGATCCTCCTATCTCAGCCTCCCAAGTACTAAGATTAGAGGCGTGTGCTACCGTGCCCAGTGAGAGTTACATTTTGACATGGGCTAGATCTCAGAAGAGATGACTGCCCTGGGAAGTAATCTTATTATCTGTGCACCATCAGTTGCCACATGGCTTATGCTAAGGTCTTTATGTAGACTTTTCTCTATGGGGGTTACAGGGGCATCTTAATGACTGAGTTTACTATTGGGTAAGTTGCTTAAACACTTTGTTCAACAGCGAAGAGTTGGCCATGCCTCTTGGTTATTCCAGGCATACCTAGAGCCAGGCATATGCATATGTCACTCCTAAGTGACATCAGCCATTCCTTTGGATTAAGAGCCAGATGATGTTATCAGGGAGTAAAGTACATCAAAGCTATTAGGTTATAATATCTCAGTGCAATTAAGTAGCTCAGACTCTCAGAACTTTAAACCTGCAAAGGCCCCTTAGTAACAATCTCATTTATCTCCTTGTGTCTTAATTCATAAAGAAACAGACCAAGAATGTCTGGGATCTAGCCCATTACATACATTCGTTAGTTTTAAGACTAGACTAGAACTCATTATTATTGATGACTGCTCTTTCAGCAATGCTATACTGCTTTTCTCGGACAACTAAGAGAAAAATGAAACACACAGCAAGTCAATTTTTGTATGATGTGAAAGGATAAGAACTAATGGCAAGGAAAAGACCTGTGAACTCCTGGGTAAAAGGTGTGAGTTGGCTAGTGAAGGGACAGCCTGAGGTTATCTGAAGGGCTCACTGGTGGTGGGCTGTGGGTCTCAGCTTTGAAAAGGCCCAACAGAGCCAAACAGAGATGGACTCTGCCCACAGAAGTAATGGTGATCGATTATCATATTTTCTTTATTTTTTTGTCTGTATAAATTTATTAAAATTTTAAAAAGTTTAATTTTCTATCCCATGAGCATTTATTCAACTGCCTTTCAAAGGGTAAGCCACATGCTTGCTGATGACATAAAAACCCTTGAAGTTTTCAGGATAACAGGTCTATCTGCCCTTATCCAAATGTGATTTCTTAATCTTGAAATTAACACAGAGTAGAGATAAGACATCTGCAGACACGTCATTATTGTAATCCAAATCCCTGAACATTTTCTACGAAACAATAAAAGGCTAAATTCTTTTCAAGGGTATAAAATTAGATGGTTCAGTCAGATCATTTTGTTCTTATGATAGTTTTTTTCTATTAACATGTTTTAATATTATTTGAGTATGTATGTTTATACATATAAATGTGTATGTATGTGTGTATGCATCCCCACATTTATAGATCACTTATTTAGGGCAAAGCCGGCTGTTTTATGTGCAGTACATGTAATCCTCACAATAAATGTATAAGAAAGATAATGCAAAGGGTAAGCAATTTGTTCTAGTTCCCCAGGTAGTAGGTAGAACAGATACCGAAACTGAGACTGTTCCCAGAGACTAAGCCAATCCATAAACTAAAATAATATAATAAAGAAAAAGTAAATATCTTATAGGTGACTTTCCTTATTCATGGTGAATTTTTTAGGCCAGACATTTTTAAACCTGTATGTTCACAGAAATCAACTGAAAAAAACCTTTTTAAGTATAGATAGCTAAGCTGTTCCTAGACTTGCCATTATCAAGATCTCAGCAATATGACCTTGAACTCTGGGACTGTGTGTGAAACTCTGGTCTCTCCATCTCTCATGGTTTGGATCTGGAATGGTCACCCAAAGCCCTCGTGTTGAAAGCCTGGTTCCTAATACAGCAAGGTTCAGACGTGTGACACTGCTGGAGGAGGTGGGTCGCCGGGGGCATGGCCTTGAAGACTCTATCTATCCCTGACCTTCTTCTGTCTCTCTCTCTGCTTTCTGGCTGCCTGAGCTGAGGAGCGTTCCTCCACCATGCTCTGCCACCATGATGTTTCTGCCTTGGAGTTGGCCAACCATGGACTGAACCTCTGAAACCATGAACCAAATAAATCTTTCCTCCTCTAGTTGTTCTTATCAGGTATTATAGTCACAGCAATGAAAAGCTGACTAGCACACCAGCCAGTCACTGAAGGGCAGATTCTTGTTTTGACACTCTTCTCTGGATTGTCACCCACCCAAACAGTAAATGCCATTTCAAGAGTTTTTCTCTTATGTTACAGAGGGAAAAAGTGTTGGTCAGATAAAGGAAATCTTATAACTTTGCCTTGGTATAGTTCTATATTCAGCAATTTTGGTCATTAGGAAGAAAACACAAAGTTTTGTTAAGTTGGTATTTATTCAAGAAGTCAATATTTCTAAGCAAGCTACAGGATATATTCAGAAAAGAACTTCATGAATTTTTTGATCCTTTTCTTTTCTCAAATATGTTAATCTTCCTGTTCTAAATGTATTATCATTTGCTGAAAAAAAGTGGCAAGTGTATAAAAAGTATCACATTTATTCCTTGGAAACAATATGCTAATTGCTCTCTGAGTACTTTTGTTCCTGCCTAAATGTTAATATCTGTCTCAGTGTACTATCACTTATAAGTTCACAATCATTCTTCTGCTAGTAGGCTGTCCAAGGGCAGGGTGAGTCTTAATTATCATGCTCTGTGCCAGCATCTATTATGTGCTCAATGAATACTTAGTCAATGAATAAAACATCTATCTACCTATTTATTTGCCTACTTATCTACCTACCTATATATTACATTGTATATATTATACAAATATAGTAAAAATAGACATGTATTTATATTATATAGTGTATATATATATATGTATATATGTACATATATATATATATATATATGTTTTTATTTTCCTATTAAGCTAAAGGAGCCAGTACTACCTAGGGGCGAATTTGAGCTTTTTCATTTACAGCTGTGTGAATCTAGACAAGCTGCTAATGCTTCCAAGCCTCAATTTTCTCATCTATAAAATGGGGTATCATAAAGTACCTACTATACAGAATCATTAGGAGCATTAACTAATATGCACAAAGCATTTAGAAAAATGCCCAGCATGCTCAAGGGGTCCAGTAAGGGCCCCTCCTTGTTGAATGATTTCCTCTGTGACAATCTTGCTATGGGGCTTCAGATGCTCAAGGACAACAAAAGTAGCAACAAAATACAACTGTGCCTTTGGAGTAGGTAGAAGTTTCCTTTACATTCTATAGGAAACAAAATTTTACTAAATAGATTAATAGCCTATGGAGCTTGTTGGAAATATGCTTAAAACAATATAGGTGAATCCCCTGCTTTTAATCACCCTCAAGTAACTGAGCAGCCATAATTTCCATACATACAATTGATATGCTAATTACCAAAGGTCATTAGTTATTCATGCAAAAGTGTTCTTCTCAGTCCTGCCCCAGGGTCACACTATGTTAAGGAAAGGACTGGTGTGCAGGAGAGTCACTTGATAGGAGCATGCATTATGCCAGGGAACTTGAGAGAGGAAAGTCATCGAATAATCCAACACTAGCAAAGAGCAAAGAGGCTAATGGGGGAAGAAAGTGCATATAATTACACATATTTTTTATCCCGTGATAGCTGTTATTAATATAAAAAAATTTTTTAAACCATGAAGTGGAGAATGCAGCCTGTTAGCAGCAGCCCTGGGGGTGGGGAGTGGGGAGGCAGAAAACCAAAAATGAGCACAAGCTTTAGAAAACAATCAATGCCAGGAATGATATTCACACATCTAACATTTGGTTGATCTCAGCCCACCATTCAGCTCTGGGGATGAAAACTGGAATCAAATCAGCTACTACATCTCAGTTGTAATGCTTGGTAGTAACACTACTCAACTCTTGATGTTCTGGCACCCAAAGGAGGAAAAAAAATTCCAGATGGTCGATGAGCTGAAGACTGAACTCCTACCTGCCACGCATGCACACATGTACACACACATACACACACGTACACACATGTACACACATGTACACAGGGACACAGTTCTCTTCAGGAGCACAGACATGAGCTCTGGAGGTTTGAAAACAGAACAAGACTGCCTGAAAAAAATATTCTAAGACAATAAGATCTTTCAATCCATTTGTCATTTCTGAGTGGTAGGTTTCATTGACATGGTTGAGATTGCAGGGAAGCCTTCCCAACTGTGATCTGCTGTGATGTGTGCTTTTTTTTTAAATGTGTTTTTACTGGTGCATTATAGTCTCACATCACGATGAACATCAATTTGACAGTAACGGACATGCACACAGCTTTTGGTGTCACACCCCCAGTACAGAGTACTGAGACTGACGTTGGCATATTCTCATATGTACACATGGCCAATGGTAGTAATTCCATTAATGAACTTCATTCTTCACCTTCTCTTTCCCTTAGACCACACTTCCCTGGCTCCACTGAGGCTTCTCCAATATTGTCTGGAATCCCTTTTGTATCCCCACTTCTCCCTAGCTTGCGCATATTGGAGAAAATATATGACCCTTCTCTTTCTGTGACTGGCTAATCTCACTTAACATAATGCTTTCCAGATCCTTCCATTTTCTTGTAAATGATGTTATTTTGTTCTTCTTTATTGCTGAGCAGAATTCCATTGTGTGTATTTCCTGCTGATGGGAGTGCAATTAGTTCAACCACTATGGAGATCAGTGTGGAGATTCCTCAGAAAACTGGGAATGGATCCAACCATATGATCCAGCTATACCACTACTGGGTATCATACCAAAGGGACTGAAACTAGAAAACAACAGTAATATATGCATACCCATGTTCACGGCAGCACAATTCACAGTGGCCAAATTATGAAACCAACCTAGATGTCCATCAACAGATGAATGGACTACAGAACTATGTGATCTGTGCTTCTGAGATGCATGCTGCACCTGCTGGCCATGCCCCCCCAACCTATGACACTCTGCAACACTGAACCCCCAAGGAGCCTCCTGCCAATGTTCCTAATTTGGAGTGTCATGATCACCAATTCTCCATATTTCCTTCCAGGGCTGTTTATTGTAGGAGAGGGGTTGAGAAGATGGAACCCATCTGGCCCTGCCATGTGCTTACCACCAAGTGCTGTGGTCACCACACTTGGCCCTACTACAGCTCCAGTTAAAAATGCAACTATATCTTAGTCACTAACATTTAATGTCACTCCTTAATCAAGCCATCGAGCCCTTAGCAGAGCCAGTGCTGCAGAGAAGAAAGGCCATGGATTGAAAGTGGAGTGATTGGAGTTTGATCATAGAAGAATCCTTGATTAATGAGACAGGAGGATCGCAGGTTTGTGTCCAGCTTCAGCAACTTAACGTGAGCCTCAGAAACTCAGTGAGACCCTGATTCAAAATAAAAAATAAAACAGGGCTGTGG
This sequence comes from Glis glis, assembly GCA_004027185.1. NCBI lineage: Eukaryota > Metazoa > Chordata > Mammalia > Rodentia > Gliridae > Glis > Glis glis. The sequence continues at coordinate 1,457 of PVJS01035566.1, read as the reverse complement.
GCAAAGCTCAGAGGTAGAACACCCTTGGGTTTAATCCCTAGTACCACAGAATTAAAAAAAAAGGTGGGGGTGGATAAGGAGAGATTTGAATTAAGAGAAAAGTTTGAAAGAGTAGGTTTGAGGCACCCAGGTCAGTTTTGCTCATTTTGTCATTTTGCCAAAACACTAAAGGCAGACCAAGTACCATGGGATATTACCTCCTGCCTCTGCAGAATCCCAAAGACAATCCAGACCAACTTTAAATGACTATGCTAGTCTAGAAGGAGTGCTCAGATTAGTTGAGGGCTTTTATATGTTTATGAAGCACACTGGCTGAGATCCCTGAGGACAAATACCAAGCAAGGCCCACCTTCCAATATTCTGCACTGATTTTTATGGCAGGTGGGTTGTAATTGTAATGGGGACAAGGCTGACCCTGGAGGGTTCTATGAGAGACTCTGCAACCTAGAAAGGGCTTAGCCTACAGGAAGTTCTGGGGGATCCTACCACCCTAAGCAAAGCACACATCATCCTTTCTGCTCTCCCAAGAGGACAGCATGTATTGTATGGCAATAACATCTAGGATTCTGTCAACAAGAAGAGTTTCTGGTTTTCTTTTTTCCTTTAGTTTCTTACTCCAGCAACTTCATGGAGTTTATAGTTTTATAAAAGGTGTCACAGAGACAACAGATTGCTGAAAATTTTAACCAAACCCTCCAAAGGATACACTTTAATATCCGACTTGTTTTAAGATCCTAAAAGCCCGGACAATTAATATAAAGCCTGGGGAGAAACACAGCAAATCTAGGCAGAAGTTCTTTGAGCCTGGGGCTGTCAAATGTATTTCTTGTTAAGTGTAAGATGGCATGGACACTTATGTTGCTGTGTACCATGAATAATAGATCATTAATAACCACTATAACATTTAATTTAATTGCAAAGATTCAACTCTGGAGCTGCCTTTGTGCAGGGGAAAACGTGAAAACTTAAAAGATACTTCAGGTTTACTGTCCAATATCTATCTGGCTCTACATATAAATGTCTTTCCCAGCTAAAGGTGCAACTACAGAATATCCTTTGCATTCGTTACCACTGATTTATACTAGGATGTTTTGCTTATTTTACAAGTTCTGACTGGCTGGAACTTCCAAAGATTCCTCACAACCCTCTTCCATAGTTCCTCCTATTATTTGTCATGCAGCCACCCAAACTAGACACCTTGGGGACTCCTTTAACTCTTTCCTCAATGCATACCCAATGGTTGATACTCATTTGCGGGGCCCTTTACTGGGCGCCATGAAAGGGCCCGGTGAACTAGCAGAGGCCTGCTCTAGAGTACCGGGCCTCTTCCACGTGGCAGCGATTCAGCAATTCAGCGATTCAGCATATCAATAGCAAAGATGGCGCTGGCAGACCCGCCCCACCTAGCCTCAAGAGGGCTATAATAGGTTATAGGGGGCGCATGACCCGACCCGTTG